>CM033114.1:14027930-14146576 GCA_019321725.1 Paulownia fortunei
CCAACAGTCAAAGATTTCAATCACTAGGATAGGGTGTAGGGGCATCATATTTCTCTTTGAAAGGGACCCTAACTTTTGACAATTTTCACAACTTTTGCAGAAAGTGTAAGTATCTTTTGAAAAGAGTTGGACCAATAAAATCCACATTGCAAGATTTTTGCAGTAGTTTTCTTTACAGAAAAATGACCACCACATGCTTCTGAATGACAAAATTTGACAATATTACCTATCTCATTGTCAGGCACACATCTTCGAAAGATTTGATCCGGACAATATTTGAATAGGTATGGATCATCCCAATAAAATTTTTTAACCTCAGTCAAAAACTTCTTTTTATCTTGAGAGTTCCAATGTGATGGCATCTTTCCTGTTACAAGAAAATTAACAATGTCAGCAAACCAAGGTAAAATAGAAACGTTAAATAATTGTTCATCAGGGAAAGTGTCATTAATAGGTGTGGTTTGAAATGAGTCATCACAAACAAGTCTTGACAAATGATCAGCCACTACATTCTCTACCCCCTTTTTATCTCGAATAGTAACATTAAATTCCTGGAGTAAGAGAATCCACCTAATCAGTCTTGGTTTAGCATCTTTTTTTGACAAAAGATATTTCAAAAGCTGCATGATCACTGAAAACAACAATTGGTGAGCCAACAAGATAAGATCGAAATTTATCCAATGCAAAAACTACAGCAAGTAATTCTTTTTCAGTTCTTGTATAATTCAATTGAGCACCATTTAAAGTTTTACTTGCATAGTAAATAACATATGGTTTTTTATCTTTTCTTTGTCCCAAGACAGCTCCAACAGCATAATCACTAGCATCACACATTATTTCAAAAAGGTAAAGTCCAATCTGGAGGCTGCATGATTGGAGCAGACGTAAGCATGCTTTTAAGCTTAACAAAAGCATTTTCACAGTTTTCAGTCCATTCAAAAATAGTGTCTTTTGTTAGAGATTACACAAAGGTTTAGATATAATACTAAAATCTTTGATAAATCTTCTATAAAAACCAGCATGTCCTAAAAATGATCTAATCTCCTTCACAGTCTTGGTGTTGGCAAATTGGCAATTAACTCAATTTTAGATTTATCAACCTCAATACCTTCTGATGATATAATGTGTACAAGAACAATACCAGTTGTTACCATGAAGTGACATTTCTCCCAATTGAGCACAAGATTCTTTTCTTCACACCTGATCAAAACCTTTTCTAAATTAGATAAGCAATCATCAAATAAATTAATCAAAAATAGAAAAATCATCCATGAAAACTTCAAGAAAATATTCAACCATGTCACTAAAAATACTAAGCATGCATCGTTGGAATGTAGCTGGTGCATTACATAATCCAAAAGGCATCCTTCGATATGCAAAAGTACCAAAAGGACATGTAAAAGTTGTTTTCTCTTGATCTTCAAGTGCAATTGCAATTTGGTTATATCTAGAATATCCATCTAAAAAGCAATAAAATTCGTGTCCTGCAACTCTTTCTAAAATTTGATCCATGAAAGGTAATGGAAATGATCTTTTCTAGTGACTGAGTTGAGTTTTCTATAGTCAATGCACATTCGCCAACCAGTAACAGTCCTAGTTGGAATTAATTCATCATTCTCATTCTAGACTACAGTAACTCCAGATTTCTTAGGTACAACTTGAGTCGGACTTACCCATTTGCTATCAGAAATAGAATAAATGATTCCATTATCTAAGAGTTTAATGACTTCATTTCTTACTACTTCTTTCATATTAGGATTTAGCCTTCCTTGCATTTCTCTAGATGGTTTAGCATTTTCCTCTAGATAGATGTTATGTGTGCAAATGAAAGGATTAATACCTTTAATATCAGCAATGGTCCATCCTAAAGCATTCTTATGCATTTTCAGAGTTTCGATCAACTTACCTTCTTGATATGCATCGAGTTTGGAAGAAATTATTATTGGAAAAGTTTCATTCTCACCCAAGAAAGAGTATTTCAAATTAACTGGCAAAGGTTTCAATTCAACCACGGGAACTTTAATACTTGATGGAATAGATTTTACTGTTGATGATGAAAGTTCTTCGAAACTTGGCTTCCAAAAATATTTTTCTTGTACCTGCAAAAATTCAGAGATAGTATTAGTGTGTTCCTTTTTATAAATACTTTCACTTTCAAAACAAGTCTCCAAAGAATCTGAAGAGTTAGTAGTAGTAAAGTATTCATGAACAAGTTCTTCAATTGAATCCACTTCATGTACTTCGACATCTTCTGCAGGTTGCATACAAACATTAAACACATTTAGTTCTAAAGTCATATTTCCAAATGATAATTTCAAAATACCATTTCTACAATTGATCAAAGCATTTGAAGTTGCAAGAAAAGGACGACCCAAAATGATAGGAATTTGTGTATGTGTTTGTGCAACAGGCTCTGTGTCCAAAACAATGAAATCAACTGGAAAGTAAAACTTATCAATTTGTACCAACACATCTTCTACTATTCCCTTTGGAACTTTAATCGAACGGTCAGCTAATTGGAGTACAACAGAAGTTGTTTTAAGTTCTCCCAAACCTAACTGTTCATAAACTGAGAAAGGTAGAAGATTTACACTAGCACCAAGATCAAGCAAAGCACGCTCTATTCTAGTGTTTCCTATGATACATGAAATGGTTGGACAACCTGGATCTTTGTACCTGGGTGGAGTGAATTGTTGAATGATTAAACTAACACTTGCAGTTAAAAATGCCTTCTTTTGTACATGATGTTTTCTTTTGATTGTACACAAATCTTTCAAAAATTTGGCATAAGGTGGAACTTGCTTGATTGCATCCAATAATGGAATATTAATCTTGACTTGTTTAAAAATTTCAAAAATTTCAGCATTTGAGTTCAATTTCTGAGTTGCTTGCAATCTTTGAGGAAAGGGTGCTGGAGGTAAATATTTTTCTTTTTCTTCATTTTCACGCTTACCTTCTTCAAACTTACCTTTATCGTCAAGACTATTTTCATTTTTCATTTCTAGAGGTGGATTAGAAACTTTCTCCTTGGGATGGATAGTCTTGTCAACAACTTTTCCATTCCGAAGAGTTGTAACTGAATTAGCCTCCTTGACTGCATTTTCACCTGAAGAAGAAACATGACACTGAGTAGAAGGATTAGGTTGAGGTTGAGCAGGAAATTTACCTTTTTCATGAGTACGCAAAGAAGTTGTCAGTGTTGAAAGTGTGCTTCTGATCTCATTAATAGCTTGTGCAGTCTGATTATTGATGTTTGTTTGTTCATGCATAAATGCTTGCAAAGTCTCCTCAATGGATTTTCTATGTGGAGTGGATAAGAATGAAAGTTTTGTGGTTTTTGTGAATGCGGTGGTTGGGCACGGTTATCATCTCGCCAACTGAAATTGGGATGATTTCTCCATTGTGGATTGTAAGTTTCAGAATATGGAGAATGGAAAGGCTTTTTGAATGTGTTCATAAAATTTGCTTGTACTGGAAGGTTTGGACATTCATTGGTGAGTGCCCAAAAGTTCACAATTGCTACAACTTCTTCCTCTTGCACAGATTTGATTTCCTTTACTTTTCTTAAGTTTCATGGCTTCAACTTTTCTTGTTAAACTAGCAAGTCTAGCATTTAGATCATCTTCTTGACTAAGGTAATATTTTTCTTTATTACTATTAGCAAGATTAGATCTAATAGAACCTTCGGAAGAATTAACACTATGCCATGATTGAGAGTTTTCTGCCAAATGATCTAGGTATTCTAGGGCTTCATCAGGTTCCTTATCAAGAAACTCACCATTACACATTGTTTCAACAAATTGTTTTGTTTCAGGAGTTAAACCTTCATAAAAGAAACTAATTAAGCGCCATTTTTCAAAACCATGATGTGGGCATGAATTCAACAAATCTTTAAATCTTTCCCAACATTGAAAGAAAACTTCATTCGAATTTTGAGAAAAATTTTGAATTTGTCTTTTCAAAGCATTAGTTTTATGAGTTGAAAAGAATTTTTTCAAGAATTCAGCTTGCATTTCTTGCCAAGTACCAATTGACCTAGGTTTTAAAGAATTAAGCCAATTTTTTGCTTTATCTTTTAAAGAGAAAGGAAATAATTTGAGCTTAACAATGTCATTTGTGCAAGTTTGATTATCAAAAGTGGCACATACTTCATCAAATTCTTTTAAATGCAAGTAAGGACTTTCAGAGTCTAAACCATGGAAATTAGGAAGTAAAGGGATCATACCTGACTCGAATCGAAAATTATTTGCATTTAGAGGAAAAATGAAACAAGAAGGAGAAGAATTTCGAGGAGGTTGCAAGTAATAACGCATGGTACGCACCTGTTGATTCTCATTTTCATCCTGGACACTTTCATTTTCAGCCATGGTGGAAGTGTGTGGAGATGATTCAAACAAATTTTCAAACAAAGTTTCGGAATTATTTCTTACTAAACGTCGAGAATTATGACTACGATACCATATAACCATATATCCATAAAGAAAATAAACAAACTATATTTACAAAGGAAAAATATTAACAAACCTGAATACTTACCTTGCCTTCCCCGGCAACGGCGCCAAAAACTTGCTACAACTTTAAGGTTGCAAATCCAAGTGCAGGTTGTAGTAAGTAATAAATTTCTCGTGAGTCCGAGGTCGATCCACAGGGAAGTTGTTTGAAGAATTCAAGTTTATATTTATAAAAAGATGGAGTTTATGTGAATAAAAAATATATGAACAATTAATGTATGATGTAGCTAAAGAAAAACCGAAGTAATAAAAGTACTGAGGATTAGGGATCCACTCTTGAGTTTTGGATAGATAAATGGTTATTTATTCTTTTACCTCTATTAATTGCCACAATTGGAATCCATACATAATGAAGGTTCCAATGGGAAGATATTATCAAGTAACTCATGCAATAAGGTAATCATGATATTGTCTTACTATTGCAATTTATCTCTTAACGCCAACACTTATTTATGAATCAAGCATTTATATACTCCTTCGTCAACAACAAATCAAGGTTTCACATTAGCAGTCGGTGGGGTAAAACCGTACAATAAGCTAAATGAACCCAAGTATTTGTTGTGCCATTGGAGATACATAAATCAAGAATCACCACAAAAATAAGTAGGGTTTAGATAAAAAATAATAATAATAATACAACATACTTAAACAATTTCTACCCTTATAACCATTTATCTTCCTCCATCAAGAGATTCACCCTTTTTCCTCAGCAAAATGAAATTTAGAAAGACATAATAAAAGTAACAAAGACTAAAAATATAAGAGAAACTAGAGAATGCATTTCTATTACTACTAGAAAACTTACAATACTAGAAAACATATAAACTAGATAACTTAGCCTAAAGAAACCCTCTACCCCCCTCCTCTTACAAGCTGAATACATGGCCTATTTATAGTACTTGGAGTAAGCTAGAGGCCAAACAAATAATGGAGGGGTTAATCAAGTGGTATGCTAGTTGCCAAGAGTTGGTAAGTTGTTACACAAATTTCTCAACCACTGAATTAAATTATATTTTTCAGTCAGATACAGCCAGATTTTGAAGATACGTAAAGAATAAAAATTGTAGATCTTTCAACGCTGATATAGTTTCATATATCTTTTGTCAAATTTGACGATCGGATGAAGGAGATATGGTCAAATTACCGAATCATGTCCAAGAGCCGCCCTGTAACATCAGCAGCAACTTGCAGCCTATGGTTTTACCATTTCGACACATTTTCACACCATCTTGTCTTCAGAAAACTTGTTTATTTACCTCTTGGGTATAACATATCCAAATTTCAGACCAAAATAAATTTGGGCTCAAGATATATAACCGAATTGGTAAAATAAGTCAATACTGGGCTGAACTCTGATCTGAATTTTGGTGATCCATTTTGTGTAATTACTTGGACGAATTTTGTGCTATCATCAAAACTGAATTGGGCTGAGCCTCCAACATAAAAGTTGTACCTCTATCTCTTGGATTTCAAATGAAACAAGCTTCAGGTCCATAGAGCTTTTGATCATGAAGTTATGCTCAAATTACAAAAACTGCACAAGTCTGAAAACATGCTTCCATTTATTCCTTAACACAAAACATTAATAAAACAAGAATATTAACAAGAATAAAGCAAGAAAAGTATAAAGGATTTGATATAAAAATATGTCAAAATATGCACTTATCAATAACTCTCAAGAAGCGATTTCTTTTTCTTTTAAAAATGCAATTTTAAAAAATTATAAAACCAAAATTGAAAGATTAAAGATGCTTATGCACATGATGGATAATTGAAGCAAAGGTAAGAGTACTAGGTTAGGTTTTATACGAGTTTTTAAACTTACTTACTAGATACATATCTAGTTTTGGTAAAAGCACATATTCAAAAAAAGAAAGGTCAAAAAAATGCAAGTTTGTCACAAACATGCTCGATGGACTTGCAACAAAAAATGTCGCCCTTAGAAATAGTTTTTAAAAATCGAGAAGATAAAATTCAATTCATTATGGATGAACTGAATAAGGAGTATTTAGATGACATTATATTGACTCTTGAGATGCATTCAGGTGGATTAGAACATCATTTAATTCTTGATTTATGGAATCACTTTTAGAATGAATATGAGCATTATAGTCTTGGGAATCTAATATTAAAAGACCCCATTTACCAGTTTAAAATAAAACTGAATGGGAAGTATATCCTCGACCCCAAAGGATGTTTAAGCGATTATTAGACATAATACCAGAGAAAGATGTGAGTCACAGTCACAACTACATGTATATTCACATGTAAGTAGCTAATTTTTAAATTTTGTGTTCTTATTTTCAACCTTTCAGATAAATGAAAAAGACTTACAATAAATGCTTGAAGCACCGTACTTACTCCATTTTTGCACAACTCACTTTAAAAAAAAAATAAAAAATGGAAGTCTCTTCCACTCGCAAGTTCAACTATATTTGTATCTTTTATGGAACCAATTTAGGAAAAAATGGTGAGTTTATAGGGGCAACTAACAACCTTGATAGGACTTTATTAGAAAGCAAAATTCATTTAGTGTATGGGGGAGGCAGTTTGGGGTCAATGGGGAGTGTTGCTACTTCTACTCATGTAGAACAAGTCAAAGTTTTAGGAGTTATTCCAAAACATTTAACAGTACTGAATATCACATGTATGACCATCGGAGATGAGCTAAAAATGTCACATATTCAGGATAGAATGCCTAACATGATAAACAATACTGATACATTCATCACTCTACTTGATGGTTTTGGTACACTAGAGGAATTATTTCAAGTTGTCTCTTAGGTATAACTCAACATTCACCAAAAATCTGTATGTAGTTTTAATGTTAATAGTTTCTTTAATGGTTTGCCATCTTTTATAGACCATGCTATAGAAAAAGGTTTTATTTCACCGTGTACGAGATGAATTCTCATTCCTGCTCCATTATTTGGCCAAACAATTGATCAACTTCTAGTATATATGCCAAAATTTGATCCAATATTCGCTCGTGTGCAAGGCGAAGCCAGGATTTCAGTATAGGGGGGCGAGACTCGATCATCAAAAATATAATATTAATTATTTTTTCATCTATAAAAATATTTTTTATTATGATTTTTTTATTAACTAATTATTAAAAAATAAATAAAAATAAATATAAAAACATGATATTTATACATAAATTTCTCATACATATCATATTCGCATAAGTATTCGAACAAAAAAAATGACTCCTGAATGAAAATGAGAATCAATTTTAATTCAATCTAACACAAAATAAAAACTAACTTACAAAGTTAGAAAATATAATTCAGATATTAGAGTAATTCTAACTGTTTCATTACAATTTTATAAATCATTATTAAGTGTTCAAAATTATCTTATTATTGTGAAAAAAAAATATTGTTCAAATAAAATGTATAAGTAGCTATACATTTATAAAAGATTACTCAAGGAAAAAATTTCAACAAAAAAATTAATTTTAATGTTCTAATTGTGATGTTGTTAAATCATATTTCAAATCATAACCAAAAATGAAATGAGAATCTAATTCTTATTGGACCAAACAAAACTAAAAAATAAATGAAACACAAAGTATTAGATAAAGGAAACTGAATAACATAAATAAATTATATAAATGTGAATGAAAAAATATTATAATAAAATAATGAATTAAAAATATATTCAAAAACTGATGAAGTTCTTAATTGTTTTTATTAGGAAAGAGAACTATTGTTTAAATAAAAAAAATTATTAACGTTATAAAAATTTATAATAATATGTCAAAAATGGATTTGTCAATCAAGCTTGCTTCCAAAAACTATTGTAAACATTTGAGCATTATTTTATAATCATTAACTAAATGAAATGTATTATCAAAAACTTACTTTTATGATTTCTTGTAACATAAAAATTAAAATAATCTCAAATGATAAGTAAGAAAGTAGAATCAAATAAGTTAAAAACTAACAAATAAATATAAAAAATAACAATAATGAGTATTTTTGACTAATATAAACTATATTTGTTGAGACAAAATCATAATAAATTTTTAACAGTATAAATACCTTTTAAAACATTATATTAATAATAATCATCTAAAATTTCAAAAAAATGAAGTTTCAAATAAGTTAGAATATCTTTAAATTTACATATTCAAAATAAGATTATAAAAATTTAGGGGGAGGGGGGCAATTGAGATAATTTCGTAATTTAAAGGCAGAAAATTTTTTAATTTTATTAAATTTTATAAACAAAAAATATAATTTTGAAAAATTGAGGGGGGGCAACTGCACCTAGCTACCCTCCCACCCCCACCTCTGCTCATGTGGATTAGTCCAATATAGACAATGGTCGAAAACGCAAAATGAATTTAACTCTCAGCTTGTGAAACTTATCCTTAATGGTTTCAACTAATATTGTATATATTGTGTTGTTTCAACTTTATTTTCCAATAACTCACATTTCAAGTAATATTTTCTAAACTCTACTTTCCTATCTTTTTTCAACATTAGGCACAGTGTCTCGATTAGGTTAGGGGAGGGAATAGTTGATATCATATCTTGTGTGTTCATTGTGTGTTTTTCTATTTTATTTAAAAAAAATCAAGTGTGTTTTCTTTTAAATCTATTCAAACCATGAAAAAGGGTGGCATTGTAAAAGGTAACTTTAACACCCTTGAGACTTACCCTTATATTTTTATTTTTTTGGCATAACATGACAAGTTTGTGAAGTTTTTAACAAAAGTTTGTGAATTATTAATTTTTTTTAGTCGTAGATGTTCTTCTAACTTCAATTATTAAAATTAAGTAGGAATAATATGTTTTGATTAATGATAGGTGTTGTTTTGAATTTTGATGTTGTAATAATTATACTCAAATCTTTTTGCACAAATAGTTATATTATTCGGTGTGGAGTCAAAATAGGTAGTTCTTATACCCTTACTTTAATCATCACTTGGATTTTCGACATGTAAGGGTTAAATGTTAAAAAAATTCCATTTGTTCTGTCGAGGGGAACAACTTATTGAGCACCATTTGAAAAATAATTAAGGCAATAGGCTTGCTAAGACCATGGCCAAATCAACTTATTTTCTATGTAATGTTCCAAGAGAACATCCCCATAGTAAGCACTTTGAGCCTTTCAATAAATAAGTCTTTTTCTATGGTAACCTTATCTTCTTACATAGCATAAATACACTATTATCCTATCCTTATTCTAAAAATAATTTGGAACTTAAGAGATATTCCACTGATAAGGTGCGTTTTCAAAAAAAAATTAGGTTGGAATAGAAGATAAGTATGGGGGAGTTTCTAAAAAAAATTACAATGTGTTAAAAATATTATGAGTTGCAACTAAAAATATAATGTTGCAAAATTAGAGTGATGAAGAGAGGTCTAATTCCATAACAATATGCCCATGTGTTGAAATTCATGGAGTATGAGATTTCTTTATTGATAAACTCTGTCTCTAATTCGATGAAGTTTTTAGAAACTTAGTTGCATCTTATTCTTTTATTTTTTAGTCACATCATTACCTTCTGGCCCCATTACAACCTTTGTTTCACTTGTTTGAAGCATCCTTGGTTTCGTCACTATTGACGTTATTCACACACACACTTGACTATGCTTATTGTGAAAATATATTGACTTTTGAATAACTAAAGGTTAGATTCAACCCTTGTTTGATTTCATTTCTATATTATTTTATTGCTTCATGAGAATAATGGTTAGAAGTCAGTTATCATAGGTGTTTGTAGGTATCACCGCTAGAAATCCTCACAAGACTATAACTCATCATCTATGGGCCACCTAAGGATTTTAAAGGCTTGTTACATATGCTAAATGCAATCGTAATTTCCTATGAAAGTAGATTATTTTGGGTTTGAGTCACCTAATTCCAACTAAGGAGAAATTTAGGCTTGATTAAGGAGATGTGTCAGCATAGATTGATCTACTTTTATAGGAAATCATGATTGCATTTAGCATATGTAACAAGACTTTAAACTCCTAGGTGCCCCATAGAGGACGAGATATAGTATTGTGAGGGTTTCTAGCGGTGATACCTATAAACACCTATGATAACTAACTTCCAATCATTATTCTTAGGAAGCAACAAAACAATATAGTAATAAAATCAAACAAGTGTTGAATCTAACCCTTAGTCATTCAAAAGACAATACATTTCCACAATAAGCATACTCAAATATGAGTGTATGTGACTAGTTTAATGTTAATAGTGACCAAACCATCCATGCTTTATACAAGTGAAATCCCATAGAACCTAACTTTATTTTTCAACTTGAATCACCTAAATCCAACTACGAGGGAGAAAATTATGATTGATTTAAAGAATTGTGTTAGCATAGATAGATCATTTACAATACACACACTTCGGTGAATTTTCTACTATAATCAAGGTAGAATTGGATTGAACTTTCAACATCAAAACTTTCAAATGAAGTAAGATTTAGGTCCATATGGCTTTTGAATATAGAGTTATTCCTAAATTCGAAAAGTCCAACAATCACTTACAAAGTCCAAGTGATTTCTTGCATATATTTTGATCTACACATGATAGATTTAGACAAAAAAGGCCATTTTTTTCTGATTGTGATATTTCTTTGATCTAATGAAATATTATCTCCCAACTTACTCACAAAATATGATGTCTTCTTTGGTTTCATTTTGGCTCTTTTTGATCTCTTTTTATTCATTGATTTTCTAACACAAAACATTAATAAAACTTTAACATTAACAAGAATAAAGCAAAGAAAGCATAAAAGATTTGATACAAAAATATGTCAGAATATGTATTTATCAGTTATAAAGGTGCATAATGTTTAAGTGTGTTGTATTATTGTTTTAACTATTGATTGAAACCCTCCTTGTTTTGTGGTGATTTTTTATTTATTTATCACCAATGGCATAATAAATACTTGAGTTTATTTAGCTTATTGTACAGTTATACTACACCGACTGCTAACGTAAAATTTTTATTTTTTGTAAACAAAAGTGTGCATAAATATTTAATTTCATAAATAAGTGTTGGCGTTAAAACCTTTCTTATTTAGTGGAGATTCTTGATTTATGTATTACCAACGGCACTACAAATACTTGTGTTCATTTAGCTTATTGTACAATTCTACTACACCAACTTCTAACATGAAACGTTGATTTATTGTAGACAAAGGTGTGCAAAAATACTTAATCACATAAATAATTGTTGGTGTTAAAACCCTTATTGTTTAGTGGCAATTCTTGATTTTTTTATCACTAATGGCACATCAAGTACTTGAGGTCATTTAACTTGATGTACAGTTCTACTACACCAACTCCTAACGTTAAACCTTGATTTTATGTAAACAATGGTATGTATAAATAATTAATTCCATAAAAAAATGTTGATGTTACATGATAACTTGAAAACAATAAGACAATATTATGATTACCTTAATGTTTGAGCTAATTGATAATATTTTTCTATTGGAACCTTCATTATGTATGTATTCCAATAGTGGCATTTAAAAGAGATAAAAATAATAAATAATTATTTCTCTATCTGAAATTTAAGAGCAGATCCCTAATTCTCAATACTTTTATTACTTTGATTTCTTAGTTATAGCTTAAATTTTTCTTTATATTTTAAAACACAAAAAGTCCATCTTTTAAAAAATATATTCCTGAAAACTTTAAACAACTTCTCTATAGATCGACCAAGACTATGGAGAATTTTTTTACTTGATATAACCTGGACTTAGGTTTACATTCTTAAGATTGTAGTAGCACACATATACTAGTGTCTCTACACTAATGTTGATGGAGTGAGACATCCTTTCGAGCATACACAATGTGTGCAAGTCTTGTTGGACTTATCGATGTTCCATCTCGATGAACCCTCAACTTGAAACTAGTTTAAGACCAAAGCCACAGAGGCATTGTGACACCCCTTAACCTAACTGTAGAGCCTAAACAAGCTGATACAGTTAAGTCAAAAAATGTTAATTTTTCATCATTACTAGAGTTACGGTTTTTCATAAAAGTTTCCATTTTTAGCTATAAGAGAAAGAACTTGAATTATTTTAAACACACCATATACATATATCAAAACTGAGTACATCTGTTTACAAAATCATAACAGAGCGACTTATTTAAAAACAAGACAAAGTTTTCAAAATAAACTACAAAACAACTTAAAGCATGGCATATGAACAAATATCTGTCTGGTCGCTCTAGAGACTCAGTCAACCTCTAAACCTGTACATTTCCACCTGCATCACATGAATCTAATGAGCTAAAGGGTTAGTAAGATGAAACTAATGCAATAATAAATAACATATATGCACATCTCATAAATCATTAAATGCATTATTCTATTTAATAACTTTCATTCATAAATCATTCTTTAGGGCCCTTGAAGTGTGGTACCTAACTAATAGCGATACACCATGGTTTTCGGAACCTGTTCATAATGATTGGCCAATAAATGAACTAATACGGGGTTTCCATACTTGGTCTTTCAACCTCAGGTATTAGCCGTATTCTATCTTATTCATTGTGGCTTTCCTATATCGGTTTTTCAACCTTAAGTGTTTGCCACCATTTGTTGGGTCCGCCAGTTCCTCTTGCGTCCCTTGTCTACCCGACCATCAATCAAGTACTATACTTCCTTTTCAAAAACCTCATTATATTCTCAATAGTGTCATGCTTCATAAACCATAAATGCGTCAAATATTACATCATTTGACAAACAATAACAATCACATAAAAACATGAACAACATTATATGATTCTTGTGATACAGCAAATGAAAGCTTCAACTTACCTCAAGTCCACTTTGTGGCAAGTGAAAAGACCAATCTCTTTGGAAGATAGGATGTGTTAAAGGCCTAACATAATCAAATCATGTACCATTTAATATCATTTTTATAAATCATTTAGTCTATTCTAATTAAAGTTCATATACACTTTTCAATCTTTTGTAAACAACTTCATATCAATTACATAACCTTAAAAACAATGCATGCTCCACATTTTACTACTAATTCAAAACATTAAACATTAGGGCAGTCATTAAACAACTAATAATTCAAACATAATTATTAGGGCAGCCCCTAAAACATGCAGATAATCCAAATTATCATGACATAAATTCGATTCTAACTTAAATTGATTGTACCCTTCAATTAAACAAACTAATTGCTATTGTTTTCAATCATTCGAAGAAACTTCCAAACACAATATAAGCATTACAAAATCAATAGAAACAAGTAAATTAAACAATTTCACAAGACTATCAATTTTGCTAAAAATTAGCTTAACTAGCTCGGTTTTGGCTTCAAGTGTAACTTACTTAAGTTTTCAATCATACAAAAGCATACTAAAATATGTAACCATCCAAGATACTACAAATTCATCATAAGAAACATTGAAAAAGAATATACCTTGATTAAGTTTGATTTAAATTTCAAAATCAACGGTTTTCAAGCTTAAAAGGATGGAAACTTGTTGTAGATTGTGTTCTATGGATTTCTATGGATTGAATTCAATTTACGTGAGTATGAGAGTATATAAATTTGGGAGAAACTTTGAAGAATAAGGGCTGGTCATTTTTGAGGTGTTTCCACAAGAAATATGGATGAAAATGATTTTTTTGACCTTTCAAGGAGAAGTAAGTGGAGGGTGATGATTGGTTGCATCATACTTGGTGTCTTCTCATGCCAAAAGCCACGTTCATGGGCTAAGAAGATGACAAAAAATGATGCCTTGGTGTTTTAATCAAGTGCAATGCAGTTTAGAATGGTTTTATGCAACCTAGTCAACCACCCAATCAAATTGCACCATTTTGCATACTTTTAGTTATTAGCCAAATGTAACATATTTCAAGTAAATATTTAGGCAATTAATCACTTTAGCATATAACTAGTATGGAGCAATATAAACAATTCATTTCATGGCCATTCAACACATCAATCTTTCTTAACCGAGATACCGAGCTTTTCACTGCAAGAAAGGCACTTGAGGAATATGTTAAATCAAGAAATGAAAGTTCGATCTCATATTTCATGTACTAATGCATGTTAAAGTATAACTGAAGCAAATAATAACAATTATTCATGTTCGTGCAATCATGCTATTTGTATACCATAATTCGGTAATGCACATTGATTAGATGCATATTCATGCAAAATGCTTATTATTGGGTATGTATGAGAGAATTGAGAATTGGGCATTATAATCCTTCATTCCTTATAAAAATTTCATTCTCAAAATTTGACGTACCAAATAATTTCGGATACTTGCTCTGCATTTCTTCTTCTCTTTCCCATGTGGCCTCTTCTACGGAATGATTCCTCTATAATACTTTAACAAGTTGAATCTTTTTTGTTCTCAACTCTTTTTCCTTCTGATCTAGAATTTGCACTAGTTCCTCTTCATAGGCAAAATCAAGAGTCAATTCCAACGGTTCATAACTCAACATATGAGAAGGGTTTGAAATATACTTTCTCAACATAGACACATGAAAAATATTATGAACACTAGATAATGATGGAGGTAAGGCCACTCTATAAGCTTTATCACTAACTCTTTCGAGAATCTCGAATGGGCTGACATACCTTGGGTTGAGTTTTCCTTTATTTCCAAAATCTCATAACATCTTTCATGGGAGCAACTTTTTAGAACATATGATCCCTAATTGCAAACTCTAGATCTTTTCTCCGTTTATCTGCATAACTTTATAGTCTACTCTGCGTAATCTTCATTCTCTCTCGTATCTTCTCCACTACCTTAACAGTATGTTAAACTATTTCTGGACCAAGTAGGCTTCGTTCTCCAACTTCATCCCAATGAACTGGTGATCTACATTTCCGTCCATACAATGCTTCATAAGGGGCCATTCCAATTGTTGATTGGTAGCTATTATTATAAGTAAACTCCACTAACAGAAGCTTTGCATCCTAACTCCCTTGAAAATCTAGCACACAAGCTCTTAACATATCCTCTAATATCTGAATAACCATCTCTGATTGCCCATTACTTTATGGATGAAATGCTATACTGAATGCAAGTTTCGTTCCCATGGCACTGTGTAAGCTCTTCCAAAATGTAGATGTAAACTTAGGATCTCTGTCAGTCACTATTAAAACTGGCACCCCATGTAACCTGACTATCTCTTTAATATATTGTTGAGCATACTGGTCCATATTATATGTGGATTTCACTAGAACAAAATGGGCTGATTTAGTTAATCTATCAACAATCACCCATATAAAATTATACCCATTTTGTATTCTAGGTAATCCAAGCACAAAGTCCATTGTAATGTGCTCCCCTTTCCACTCTGGAATCAACAAAGGCTTCAACAGCCCTAATGGTCTTTGATGTTCAATCTTAACTTGTTGACAAGTTAGACATTCAGCCACAAATTTTGCTATATCCCTCTTCATTTTAGGCCACCAATAATGTTGTTGTAAGTCCTTATATATTTTTGTGCTATCTGGGTGTACTAAGTAAGGAGTAGTATGAGTTTCTTCTAAAATATCTCCTTTCATGATCTTGTCAAATGACACACACAGTCTCCCTTTATATCGAATAATCCCATCATCAGAAATAGAGAAGTCTGGCCTCTTTCCAGCCTCAATCATTCTTTTCAATCTACACAAATGCATATCCACCTTTTGACCTTCTCTAATTCTATCTTGGAGTGCAGGTCTCAACACTAAGGCTGACAACGAATACTTTTCCCCTTTAGGTACAATTTCAAGCTCTAGTCTCTGCAAATCCAGTAATATTGACTTTTGTATAATAAAAAGAGAAGACGTGGATTTTTTGCTCAATGCATCTGCAACCACATTTGCTTTACCAGAATGATAGTTGATCATACAATCATAATCCTTCACAAGTTCTAACCATCTTCTTTATCTCATATTCAGCTCTTTTTGGGTAAAAAAGTACTTCAAACTCTTATGATTTGTGTATATCTCACACTTCTCACCATACAAATAATGTCTCCAAATTTTCAAGGCAAAAATCACAGCAACAAGTTCCAAATCATGGGTTGGATAATTCTTTTCATATTCCTTCAATTGCCTTGAAGCATAGGTAATAACCTTCTACTTTGCATCAAAACAGCACCCAAACCATTTTTTGAAGCATCGCTATACACCACAAATCCACCAATTCCAGTTGGAATGGTAAGAACATGAGCTGTAGTCAATTTATGTTTTAGTTCTTAAAAACTTCTTTCACAAGCATCGGTCCACAAGAACTTCATATTCTTTCTTGTCAAAATTGTCATTGGAGTTGCTATCTTTGAAAACCCCTAAACAAATCGTCGATAGTACACTGCCAATCCTAAGAAACTCCTTACTTTTGATACATTTGTTGGTGTTGGCCACTTAATGATAGCTTCTACCTTGCTCGGATCAACAGAAATACCATCATTTGATACCACATGACCTAGGAATACCACTTGTTCAAGCTAAAACTCACACTTCTTGAATTTAGCATACAACTGTTTTTCTTTAAGAACTTGCAGCACAATCTTCAAATGTTCCTTGTGCTCTTCTTTATCACATGAATAAATTAAGATGTCATCAATAAACACAATCACAAATTTATCGAGATATTGCTTGAACAACCTATTCATTAGATCCATAAAAGCTGCAGGGGCATTGATTAAACCAAAAGGCATCACTAGAAATTCATAATGTCCATACCTTATTCGGAATGCAGTATTTGGTATGTCTTCTTCCTTGATCTTCAATTGATGATACCCAGAGCACAAATCAATTTTAGAAAATACAGATGCTCCCTATAATTGATCAAACAAATCATCTATTCTTGGGAGTAGATACTTATTCTTGACTGCTATTTTATTCAGCTCTCTATAATTAATGCACAACCGCAATGTACCATCTTTCTTTTTCATGAACAACACAGGTGCTTCCCAAGGAGAATAACTAGGGCGAATAAAACCCTTATCAAGCAATTCTTGTAATTGAACTTTTAACTCTTTTAATTCTATTGGTGCCATTCGGTATGGTGATTTAGAAATAGGAGTAGTTCCTGGCATAACATCAATCATAAATTCGATCTCTCGATTCGGTGGTAGTCCCGGTAAATCTTCTGGAAATACCTCAAGAAATTCTTGAACCATATCTACATTTTTTGGCTTCAATTGTGTTTCAACTGAGGTGTCTAGAACACTTGCCAAATATCCAACACAACCTTTATTCAACATCTTTTGAGCTTTCAAAGCAGATGTAATTGGTAAGGACTGTGAGAATGAGATACCATTAAACATAAACTGTTCTTCCCCAGGTGGCTGAAAAATCACAATCTTCTTGTTACAATTAATTATTACATGATATTTGGTAAGCCAATCCATACCCAGAATAACCTAAAAATTTGGCATCGGTAAAACAACAAGATCTACATAGAGAGTCTTATCACTAATCTGAATAGAACAAGCCCTTAATATTTGGTTGGAATCTATTTCTTTCCCAGATGAAACAGTTGCACTATACCTTACTTGTAATAAATCTAGTGCAATGTCCAATTTTCTCATAAATGCACATGATGCAAATGAATGCGTAGATCCAGAATCTATCAATGCAATTGCAGGTATCCCATAAATTAAAATAGTACATGTGACTACGGAAGCATCTGCATCGGCTTGTTCTTGTGTCATTGCATATACTCTTTCCTGAACTTTCCCCTACATTGTTGGGCAATCCTTTGCTATATGTTCAGGCTTTTTACACTCAAAACAATGATTAGTACCACTATAGCATTCCCCAAAATGATTCTTCCCACACTTTAACACATTTAGGCTTTTCAACTATAGTAGAAGTCTGCCCAACTCTAGGACGCTTTTCATTCCCTTGGTTTGATTTTTGCTCTCCTTTCTTCCACTAATTTAGATTTCTGGGAGTGAATACTTGCTTCTTTTGTTGATGGAATTTCTCAATCTCTTCTAATCTAAGTTAGCCATCAAAGCCTTATCCACCAATTCTCTAAACTCTGTTACTGAAGATATTCTCACATCTTTTCTAACTTCAGGATTAAGGCCCCTCAAGAAATGATCCATCTTCTCATTGTTGTCTCTGGCGATGTATGACACGTACTTGCAACCCTGTTCAAATTTTCTCACATAATCACATACAGACATCCCTCCTTGTTTTAACTCCAAAAATTCTTTTACTTTGAGCGACCTAGCATCTCTAGTGAAATACTTATCATAAAATATTGTTTTAAACCTCTCCCAAGTTAGCTTTTCCATATTCACTGCAAGTTTAGTTCCTTCTCACCAGGTTCTAGCATTCTTCTTCAACAAGAAGATTGCACAGAGTACCTTTTCAGCATTATCAATTACCATGTAGTCAAAGATAGTATCTAATGATTTAACCCATTCCTCTACAACCATAGGATCAGACCTACCAATAAAATCAACAGGTTCCATTTTTCTAAACTTCTCATATACAGCCTGTGAATGATCCTATCGAGCTTGTGGTGGACGAAGTTGCTGATTCTATTCTTGGGTTCTTTATTACATATCTAGCAATTGTTGTATCTGTTCACCATGCATTCTAGTTTGTTGTTGAATGAGATCAGTCAAATTGTCCACCATACTATGATTACCCTCATGATCATCCATTGTTTTCCTTTTTGTTGCCATGACCTGATATGTATTACCCAATCTCATTCTATTCATTAGCCAATAATAAATGCATAATCATGACAGTAACATGGAATGAAATATAATCAAATAAACATAAAAAAAAAAAGTAGTTGATCGAGTTTCCTAGCCAGGATGCGTTCATATGCCTTTTTCTATCTACAGGAATGATTAAACCTCCGCTCTGATACCACAAACTATAACACCCCTTAACCTAACTGTAGAGCCTAAACAAGCTGATACAGTTAAGTCAAGAAATGTTAATTTCTCATCATTACTAGAGTTATAGTTTTTAATAAAAGTTCCCATTTTTAGTTATAAGAGAAAGAACTTGAATCGTTTTAAACACACCATATACATATATCAAAACTGAGTACATCTGTTTATAAAATCATAACAGAGCGGCTTATTTAAAAACGAGACAGAATTTTCAAAATAAACTACAAAACAGCTCAAATCATGGTATATGAACAAATCTCTATCTGCTCGCTCTAGAGACTCAATCAACCTCTAAACCTATACATTTCCACCTGCATCACATGAATCTAATGAGCTAAAGGCTTAGTAAGATGAAACTGATGCAATAGTAAACTAACATATATGCACATCTCATAAATTATTAAATGCATTATTCTATTTAATAACTTTCATTTATAAATCATTCTTTAGGGCCCTTGAAGTGTGGTACTTACCTAATAGCGATAGACCGTGGTTTTCGGAACCTGTTCATAATTATTGGTCAATAAGAGAACTAATACGGAATTTCCATACTTGGTCTTTTAACCTCAGTTGTTAGCCATATTCTATCTCATTCATTGTGGCTTTCCTATATCGATTTTTCAACCTCAAGTTTTTGCCACCATTTATTGGGTCCGCCGATCCTCCCGCATCCCTTGTCTACCTAACCATCAATCAAGTTTCATACTTCCTTTTCAAAAACCTCATTATATTCTCAATAGTATTATGCTTCATGAACCATAAATGCGTCAAATATTACATCATTTGACAAACAATAACAATCACATTAAAATATGAACAACATTATATGATTCTTGTGATATATCAAATGAAATTTTCAACTTAACTCAAGTCCACTTTGTGGCAAGTGAAAAGACCAATCTCTTTAAAAGATAGAATGTGTTAAAGGCCTAACATAATCAAATCATGTACCATTTAATATCATTTTTATAAATCATTTAGTCTATTCTAATTAAAGTTCATATACACTTTTCAATCTTTTGTAAACAACTTCATATCAATTACATAACCTTAAAAATAATGCATACTCCATATTCTACTACTAATTCAAGACATTAAACATTAGAGCAGTCATTCAATAACTAATAATTCAAATATAATTATTAGGGCAGCCCTTAAAACATACACACAATCCAAACTAATATGACGTAAATTCGATTCTAACTTAAATTGATTGTACCCTTCAATTAAGCAAACTAATTGCTATTATTTTCAATCATTCGAAGAAACTTCCAAACACAATATAAGCATTACAAAATTAATAAAAACAAGTAAATTAAATAATTTCACAAGACTATCAATTTTGCTAAAAATTAGCTTGACTAGCTCGGTTTTTGCTTCAAGTGTAACTTACTTAAGTTTTCAATCATACAAAAGCATACTAAAACATGTAACCATCCAAGATGCTACAAATTCATCATAAGAAACATTGAGAAAGAATATACCTTGATTAAGTTGGATTTAAATTTCAAAATCAATGGTTTTCAAGCTTAAAAGGATGGAAGCTTGTTCTAACTTGTGTTCTATGGATTCCTATGGATTGAATTTAATTTATGTGAGTATGAGAGTGTAGAAATTTGGGAGAAACTTAGGAGAATAAGGGCTGGTCATTTTTGAGGTGTTTCCACAAGAAACATGGATGAAAATGATTTATTTGACCTTTTAAAGAGAGGTAAGTGGAGGGTGATGATTGGTTGCATCATGCTTGGTGTCTTCTCATGCCAAAAGTCACGTTCATGGGCCAAGGAGATGAGAAAAAATGATGCTTTGGTGTTATAATCAAGTGTAATGTGGTTTAGAATGATTTTATGCAACCTAGTCAACCAACCAATCAAATTACACTATTTTACATACTTTTAGTTCTTAGCCAAATGTAACATATTTCAAGTAAATATTTAGGCAATTAATCACTTTAGCATATAACTAGTATGGAGCAATACAAATAATTCATTTCATGGCCATTCAACACATCAATCTTCCTTAACTGAGATATAAAGTTTTGCACTTCAAAAATGGCACTTAAGGAATATGTTAAATCAAGAAATGAAAGTTTGATCTCATATTTCATGTACTAATGCATGTTAAAGCATAACTGAAGCATATAATAACAATTATTCATGTTCGTGCAATTATACTATTTGTATGCCATAATTCAATAATACACATTGATTAGATGCATATTCATGTAAAATACTTATTATTGGCTATGTAGGAGAGAATTGAGAATTGGGCATTACAGGCATGATTCATGATTTTCATCTTATGCGCGATCATTCCCTGTAGTTATGTATGGTCAAGGGATTTTATCTAATTAGTAATAATAATTAAAGATAAAAATATGTAAATTTATTAATAAATTTTAAGTAAGATTATCTTATACAAGATTATATAAATAGAATTGGCTCGTCGGACACTACTCTAATAAGATAAAGCTAAATTAAAAATTAAATCATACATCACCTTTTTGTAGCTACCAGGACTCTTGATGTCGAGTTCTTTCCTACATCAAAATAAAAGACAACCACTAATAATATAGAGAGAGGTGAAACATAACAAATACAACATGTACGATGAAAGAAATACCAGAACAATAAAAAAAGTGTGACTAATGCTGTTAGCATGCTTGCATCTTGACTAGCTCAGTATTTGTACCTGAATTGACAGCCCCTTTTCAGCTAATGAGAAGTGAATGTGGACATCACCCTACCTCAAGTGCTTACCCTAGAAAAGGTGAACTATGTACTAAAATAAAGAACTTGTGGCTACCACCTCGGAGGCCGAGCATTAGAAGGGAAGACATGGAGACAATTTATGTCTTGGCATAGAGTGCTTAAGGATATTGACGAACAAGCTCAATGTTGCTAAGCTTTCTAAAAGTATGGCAATATGGATCATCTTTCAGCGAAGTGCAACCTATTGAGTGTGTATGCTTATTTCTCTCTAAATGGCATATTACTCATCTTTGAATACTAATATTAGATTTCACAATTCTTCTTATAAGGTAAGCTCAATTTTAAGTTAAAATTAAAGTTTTCATTCTAGGATTAACATAAATGCTCCTTTTTAAACTTGTTTTTTCAATGTTCGATAACAAAATATGCCATCATAAATCTTAGAAGTTAGATGAGGTCTCCTTGATGTTAGAAAACATAGTGGTCCCATAGCCCTCTAAAATCTACTTCACTTGAGGTTCAAGATATAAAACTTGTCTAGGGGATCATAAAACTTACATCTTACAGTTGTCTAAAACAACTCTAGGTAACTCAAGCAATCCTCCTTAAGGCAAGAAACACAAAGATTAACTCTCACTCCCATACATGGGAACATAATAGCATAAAGCAAAGCAAATGTCCTCAAAAAAAATAATATCGGTCAACTGCGACATATAGCTAAAAAAAATTACCTAACACAAGTCCAAAAATCAAAAGACAACAAAAGTCTGAATCAAAAGATAAAGGTATGCTCTAGTTATAAATGTTGGGTTCGTAAAATCTTAGGATTACATATGCAGTGAAAATTTAAAAAAATTCAACTATTGAAAATAAAGCACATACATCATATGTAAAAGTGTATATCCCAAATTTGATGCAATTTTTAATTTGCATTTCTAATTGTTCACTTAACATAATCTAAACGACTAAGTTTTAAGATTATACCTTTTAAGCACTATGTTTAATGAAGGGTATGAAAGAATTAAAATTTCTCAAACTCCACACGAACACATTCGTTAGATCTCTCAAAAATGGTTCACCAAGAGCGATAAGCGTAGCCCCTCCAACGATATCCACACTTCGAGCAAACCCACATGCTCTTAATCCTTACTAGTGAATTTATTCTCTTTGTTTCTAATATAATTTGGGAGTGAAAAAACTAAGTGATTAGAAGAATTGCACTTTTATCAAAAAGAGATGGAAGCTTTTTGATGGAAAAAACACTTTTCTAGTAAAAGAAAGATAAGCAAAAAGTAGAGAAAATGGGGATGGCCAAAAATTTAAGTTCATATTAGCTTTTGATTTCGGCCCCCTTATATGTTTATATGCATAATCTATTAGGTCTCCAACTCTTTCCTTCCTTATCTTTATCCCTTTCCTGATCTAATTAGGAACCCTTCTTCTTCCTTTATCTCTTACTTCTTTCTTTCTGTTCAAGACAAAGACTTTTTCCATCTTTTATTCTTGTAATTAAAAATCTAATGGGCCTCTAGCCCTATGGACTTGGACTCTATTTAATAATCAAAGTATAATTAATTAATTCCATCAATTAATAAAACATAATTTAATTAATTAATCAAATCAATAATTAATTGACTTCATAAAAGGCCATCTAATCAAATTAGACACAATTAAAATAATTTTTTTCATTTTAATTAATTATATTAATTTAACTCCTTAAATTAATTTAAGCCTAGCTAATTAATTGATCCAACTCACTTCTACGAGTCCCTCCAAAACCTCCAAAAACATGACGGATGAAAGCCTCTTAAGGAGAGCTTGGTCTATCGACCTCCAAAAAATAATGAGCGAAAGGCTGACATAGTGTTCGGTCTACTGACCTACCAAAACCTTTGTCCAAGAAACTTTCTATAGTTCAAGTACAAGGTCTACCTATTGGGTTCGCATGATCCCAGGGTATACGCAGCGGAAAATTTAAAATTTTAAAAACATCATATCATAACAATTATAGAAATACCCTAAATCCGATGCGATTTCTAATGATCTCACAATTTTCAATGGTTATGGTAAAATAGTTAAATTGTTGGCATTCCTTGCTCTTTCGAAAGATTGAGCAATTGGGCCAACTTATGAATTCTTTTATTAGTGATATGACATAATCTAGCATACCATAAGAGTTGAGAACTATGATCATCTATTTTTCTTTTATTTTGTTGAACATGGAAAAAGGAGTTATGAGGATTAATAGAATATAAACCATTCATCAATATGCCAAAGGCGATCAGAACTAAAAATTTTAAAAATGGACAGCTTCCATGTTTTATCGAAAAAGTAAAACCTTTTTCATCCAAAAACAGGAATTGAGATAATGTTCATTACTATCTCTAGAACAAAAAGACAATTGTTTAAAACTGAAACTACTCCATTTCCTAAAGCTACGTTAACACTTACTATGGCTAATGTAGCAACTTTTGTTCCATTTGCCAGTCGCAAGACTATCTCTCCTTTACTTAGCTTCTTGCTTCTTGCCATCACCTACAAATCATTACAAAGATGAGACCCACAACTGGTATGCAATACCCAAGAAGCATCTTTACTGATAAGTTAACTTCAACAAAATAAATACCTGAACTCTTTAGGCTCGCAAGCTACTTATTCCAGTTCTTCTTCCAATGCCAAGGTTTGCCGCAGTAGTAGTACTTGTCATCGATCTTGTTGAAACTCTTAGAGACGCCACCTGTTGGCTTCATGAATTTGCATTTTGAGGAACTCTTTCCTTTACCCTTTTTACTCTTGGGCTTTATCGGTTTATCCTTCTTCACAGTGGACTTAGTTGTCTACAATATGTTAACCTGCTCAACAAGACTAGTTTCCATTTTATGAAACTTGAAGTTAATAACGAAGGTGCAAATGATGGAGGCAAAAATTATAGGATGAGATCTAAATAGAGCTGGTTATCCATAATGACTCTAAGTGACTCGAGCCTTTCAAGTAGGCCTATCATCTTCAATCCATGATCATGGACTGAAGAACCCTCCGTCTACGGGTCCTGAAAAGATCGTTCGAGATCTGATATCTCACATGCCTAGAATGTTCACCATATAACTCTTGTAAGTGAACATAGATATCATGCACATGCATATGTACCTCGTGTTGCCTCTATTGCTCGTTTGACATCGATGCCATCACATAGCATCACGCTTGCATTTCATCATCAACCAGCTTGTGATAATCCACAAGCTCCTCCTTACTAGCATTTTTCGGCGTGACCAATTGTGGATCATATCAACTATGTAATCCCTCTTTTTGGACTATAGAACATCCGAAGGTTTCTCAACTAATCGACATAGTTGGGACCAGTTAATTTATTAGCTTCCAGAATTGATGTAAGTGGATTTTTAGTCATTTATAGATAATCTAAAAATATAAACGAGGCAGAAAATTAGCATACTTTCAAAATCATATTCATTTATAACAAGGTTTTAAGTAATAAGCATCTCCTACTATTTCTTTCAAATTCTATCACCCCTATTGGTAATTTGGAAAATCTTATTTTTAGTGGATAGAGGCCCAATCAATATGTCGTATGCCCTAATTTTATAAGCTCATAAAATTTATTGAAAGGTAGTGAACTTTTAACAATTGTATCTCCATACAATCCTCAGAATATTTTACCTTACCACTTCCCATATACCCCAAGTTTATGAGCCCATAAGGTCAAGTACCCATCAAACCTCCATGTATATGGACCATCAAAATGTTCCATGACTCATGGTCAACGTAGAGATGAGTCCATCCTATGGGCATCACCATACTTAGTAGATATCATAGCTTTCCATTACAGAGTTATTCCATGACTCATGGCAAATGACAAAGTAAGGTAGCATCATCATGTCAACTACTTTTGATGGTAGGCATGGATTATTAGGTCCAACCTAATTTTATCCATATTTGCTTTAAATCAGAATTTAAAAATTTCTTTACTTGATTTTTAATTCAATTGGGGTATTTATTTTAACCAAGACTATATCAATTTTAATAAATTTGGATTCAATTAATGACAAGCAAATTAATTAAATAAACCCTACGCATGTATCTAATACATTCATAATCCAGATGATCATCGGTCAATCCTATGCGATCCATTTGAGCTAAAAATAGATTTAGGTTAATCTAAAGGCAATAGAATGGAAATAGAAACCAATTTCTATAACATGAATATATCTCATAGATTCATGGGTCTTCTCTTGATTCTTCATCCTGGTCCTTCTTCTTGTCCACCTAAAAGTAAAAAGAAAAACCTCACCCTATTCTACTCTCATTCAAAATGTAAAGTACATACAAGAAAAGAATAAGAGACCCGTAGGTCCCATTTCAAAAAACCCAAAGATAAAAAAGTCCAACCATATTAATCCAAATGGCTCCATGATAATCCTATACATTACATGTAAACATTAAAGCATGTAAATTTACCATCCTTTTAAATTGTAATTTCATGACTTGGGATAAAATTTTGATTTTTAAGAAAAATGCCTTTTTAATATTTTAAAATTAACACTTTAATCATAAAATCATAAAATCATTTTTTCGCAATTCTACACAACAAGACACGCGCGCAGCTGGGCATAGGTGCCAAGCGCGCACTACTGTATGGGCGCCCAATGCATGTGCGTGCAGCAGCACCTGTTGTGTGCTGGGCGCTGTTGGCACCTGCGGGCAGCACGCGCACGCACCCAACACGTGCAGCGTACAGCCTACTCGCGCCCGTGCGTCGCCGAGCATCATGCCATGTATAATTTCTCCTCCCAATTAGATCAAATTCAATCATACATGTTCTTTTTTAACAATTAAATTCATTGCAAAATAATTTTATTCCAATTAAAATTATGATAAACCAATTAGAATTTAACAATCAAATTCACAGGCATAAATCGAATCTAATTAGAATTGCGCAAACTGAGGTTCTAATACTACTATCGGGTTTGCATGATTCCGGAGTATACGCAATAGAAAATTAATAATTTTAAAAACACTATACCATTACAATTATAGCAATACCCGAGATTCAATGCGATTTCTAAAGATTTTATAATTTCCAATGGTTAGGGTAAAATAATTAAAGTTTGGATTTATACCTTTCTATGTACTCCGGTTGTCATAAGTCATGAAGTAATCAATTGCTAGCCATTTTTTCTGAATTTGGTTAATAGAGATCCAGATGTCTCCCCTTTAAAGCAATCCACACTTTAAGCAAGAACACAAAATTAAAATTCCGCTAGCAGTTCTGATTTCATTTCTAATCTAATTTATGGATTGTGTATAGAAAATATTAATTCTTGTTTTCAACTTATGATAAAAGAATTAACACTTAAAGATCGAATTTTTGGAGAAAAATGATGGATGAAGAAAATAATTTTCTTCTATTTAAATCTATATGGCCGGAAATTAAAGGATGATTATTCATCCTTAAATTTTAGGCCATGGTGTATATATAGGAGGCAAAAAAAATTCAAGAGTCATACTTTTGGTATTTTATATTTGCTTTTGATTGGTTGGAAGATATTTTGGTTCATCTAAACTTTTTTCAATTTTATCTCTTTCATATTTTCAAAAGATATTCAAGATAATCCAAAAATTCCAAACTCGTGACTTTCCATTATTTTTCAGCCACTTTTATGGGCCCTCTTCAAATGAGCCTTTGTGAATTGAGTTTGGACTTAAAATAAATCCCACATGTAATCTAATTATTTGTCTTACCCAAATTAATTCCATCTAACCCATGTAATCAAATTAGATTCAATTAAATAATCCAATTATTTAATTAAGTAAATTAATTATGGACTACACTGTAAGCCCCCCCCCCCCCCAATTACTACACAACTATATATATAGTATAATTTGACATGATAGAACCTGTGAGCATGCATAAAAAAAATATTCTACCTGTAACATGTTAATAAATAATAAACTATTTTCCCATTCACTGACTAATATATGCACCTGCAGATGACCTATAATAACCACAATATTTACATACCCATGTATAGAAAAGTTTTAAAGGTAACATACTATACAAGTCTCAAAATTTAATACAGTAGACTCCAAAATCAAATAAGTTAACAACCAACTCAATAGGTCATTATTCATTTACACCGATCCTCAGAACCTGTAGGAACTCTAGTGGCATGCCCAGTAAGTCTATGGCTTCCAATATCACCAAACTCATCTATAATACATGAACTACGTGAGCTAATGCTCTCTAAGTAAAAATCATGCATGATGAAGGAATAATCTAACACATGTGCAATGCATTTCTATGAGATCATGACAATAATACAAACTCATGCATAAAAAATAGTTTATTCAAATTCATTTTCCATCATTGAGCCATTGGCGCACCTACTATATACCAGATAGAGCTCTCAACAATATCAATAATCACATGGCCAGAAACAGATCGACACAGTCTGGGGCCATGTTCGTGAAATATTTTGCAAACCACAAGTGCACTGTTAAGTTTTAATACAACGGTGAGTTGAGTATCGTATCCACAAGGATTGTAATTGAAATTGCAGCAAGTATTGTAGTTCAAATAGAAAATTACAAAGATAAAACTAGAGTTCTTAGAACTAATACAACAAACACCTTATGAACAAGAAATTCTAGAGGAATGACTCACCTAATTATCGCATATGTTCTTCCTTCCAAAGCATACTAATTCAAGTCAACAATATATGTAAGTCAAGAATTCTGAAGCTCATCAATTCCCTCTCTCGAGTGCCTAATTGATTATGAGTTCTAATATGAATTTCAATATCCCTATAAAAACTTAAGAATAAAACTCTTCAAAGGTTCAATGAATTCTTCTTCAAAACTTCAAAGGTTTCATATGCTTCTCAACTTTATGATTCCTAGGTTATGTTATCTTTATGATCATGTATAATATTTCCTCTTTCGAGTAACGAATCTCATACATCAAACACTCTCAATTAATGGTCAAATAATCAAGATGCAATACTAAACAAGATAACACAAACAAGATGAATAACTTGAACTAATAATATTTGGAATTCAAAACATAGGATCGAATAAGGTTACATCATCCTCTAGAAAGAAATGTTTAGTTCATCATGTATAAATATAACTTCAAGAAATATATAAGAAAGAGCATGGAAACTGTTCACCAATTTGTGAAGTGGAAGAAATGGTTGAAGCTCTCCTTGTCTCCAAGAATGGCTTTATCCCAAGAATGACTCTTCCTTCTGTTCAGCAGCACTTCTTTTATCCAAGAACAACTACTCACGTCTAGAATGCCTTTGAAGGATCTTTAGGGTCTTTAAAATCAGATGGGAAAAGCCCTAAATAGGGCAAAAAACCCATTTTTCCCTTTATATCTGCATGGCAATGCATAGGCGCTGACTGGAAAGCCTGGCACAGCTAGGCACTGAACATTCTATTTTTAGCATCTTTAGCCTCTTTAAATTGATTTTTCACCATGTTCTAAGCCGAATCGGTTTCTGGTGTCTTCATACGAATTATATCAGAATGTCTCATCTTTCCATAGGAACTTGAATCAACTAATTAT
Organism: Paulownia fortunei; assembly: GCA_019321725.1. Classification (NCBI taxonomy): domain Eukaryota; kingdom Viridiplantae; phylum Streptophyta; class Magnoliopsida; order Lamiales; family Paulowniaceae; genus Paulownia; species Paulownia fortunei. The sequence goes on from CM033114.1 coordinate 14,057,615, forward strand.
GACATCTATGGAGATAGTTGTTCCTAAAATACCAAAATGTATCATAGTAGAAAATTTAGCCCAGTCAAGTGGTCCACCCTCTCGTGACCATCAGAGGCATACCCTCTATCCACCCCTATGATCCTCCAAGAAGTAATACTCATTGCATCCCAAAATATCATATAAATAAGCCACACAAGTCTCGATACACTAGTATTGGCCAACCAAAATATTTTCTTTCTGAAAATAATGTCATGCATGCAAAACCTAAATGTGGGCACGTGTTAGGCATGCACATGAAAATATTGATGAATAACATGTTCAATGACACAACGGATCCCATGTCCTATCATCTAAGCAACATATGCACTATAAGATATTTATAATACTCATAATACACTCATCAATATACAAGGATCACATTTAATATTGATAAGGTAAGAATACTATGCCCATGCATTGTAGTTGCAAATGGATTTTCACTTACCTTTGATCGGTTGTGTGTTAAGAAACTACTCAACCCTAGATGTGAAACAATCTATAAAAATATAAGATATTAATCACCATCCTCAATTAACAGTCTCATTATATAGTATAAAGATCTTGAATCTCAATTTAATTAAACAACCTTACCATTTAGAAATTCTAACTGATTACAACCTTCTACGCATCTTTGTTCCATATCTTAAATATATACTAACCTTACTTAATTGATGTATTATAACTCTTATAGCATCCCTTAAATTTTAGTGATCAAATGAACTACATCCACGTTAGAACATTTTAATGAACTAAATGGGACAAATTTACAGCTTTACATTTCCTGTTATCACATTAAATTGCGTGATGATTTTGACACCTTTAGATATATTCGTTCACTCCCTAATTTTTATCACTCTTAGATAACATCAAAAACAATGTAACCATGTCATATAATTGCTAAAATGCATGGATATAGCATACCAAGTTTAGCTCTCTTCACAACATACTAAAACAGATTTTTTTTCCTACCATCATAGTTTTGCACACTTCATGACATTAATGGTTTTGGCACCTTAAGTATACTTAATCACTCCCAAACTTTCATCATACTTAGATAACATATATAAAGAGACAACTAGGTCAAAGTATTGCCAAAAATAATGGATATATTGCTATAAAACCAGGCCTATTCACATAGGACAGAATCTGAAATTCAAAGAAGACAATTTTGAGCATCTCTTTAATTATCACACTATATTTCACTTTATAACCTCTCTAAACTTATATAAATCACCTAGACTCATATATAAACAAATATATGGTGAAATACACAGGTTTTAATAAGTTATTATACATATATAAAGCTTTAATATAAAAAATCAGTAAGTATACAGTTTCTGTTCCTAGTGATTTTTATTGTGATTTTGCAACTAAAAATCCTTCTTTTGTGAATTATAAGACCACAAATAACATCCTAACATGATTATAAACAATAATATAAGCTTTAAAATCATAAACCCTCAAACAATTCAAGAACTTAAATAAAAAACATGAGTTAAAATTACCTATGCACAATTTTAAGTTCCTACTTGCTTCTCCCTACTTTCTTGTGCTTCCTTCACCTTTTTTATTTACTTGGAATTACTTGAGAGAAAATTATAAAATTCAATATGAAGATTTGGGATGTGAAATAGCTCATAAAATGGTTTATGGTCATGGTTCAATGATAGAAATGAAGAAAGGTTGAGGTGGAACCTTGAGGTATCAAGTGGTGATTCAAATATGATATTATTCACACCTTATGCATCCCTAATCTAGTGTTTCTCATTAATTATTTATCTATCTACAACCTACTTTAATTTTCGTATGATTGGATAATACATTATGCTTTAATTTCTTAATCGTTCATTTGATCTCCAAATCGATCGACATTCGATTCTTAAATGATTGTCTATTTTTCATTTTCTAAAATCACATGCACATATGAACCTTGTATTATGATACTTAAACCACACTATATCATGTTTGATATCCCAAGTATGTTAATCTATGGATGTATACCTTTAAAACACCTCGATCTAATTGAATCGAATCATATAAGCTTACTAGTGATACCTTTAACACTTCTAAAATTATAACATACAACCTATGAATATCCATTATATTGACCAATCTATTATTTATCTTATCTAAATATAGAATTACTTAACTAGGTTATAGGATCTCAACCACTACCATCGTGTGATAGTATTGGAAGTTTAACAATTAAGAATACTATATAAGATGCCATGTAAATGTTAATGCAAATTAGCATATAAATAGCATATCATGCATGAATTATATTGAGATTTGGGTATTACATACACAATTAATTTGTTTCAATCAAATAATTATTTCACTCCAATTAGACTCCCTAATCATATTAGGTCCAATTAAATAATCAAATTATTTAATTGAATAATTAATTTAACTCTTTGAATTAATTAAAGCCCTTATTAATTAATTTCTATCAATTAATTAGATCCAAACCTTTGAATCAATTACTAAATTAGAAATATTCTATCTCAAATTATGTGTGACCCTTTAGGTTCGCAATTAAGTGACTAATGGGCTTGCAACATTTGCAACTTATGAATAATAATTATTAAAATTAATCAATCTAATTAATTAATTCTCTTGAAATTAACTCCTTAATTTTAAGAACCTCCCCAGTCATGGTAAACACTTAGCAAGTATATCATGATTACCTAGACTTAGGTGAAATAGCGAGTAAACCTATTTCAATTAAAAGTGTTATACACGTAAGGTCCTTCCATAAAGTAATCTCCCGATTGAGTTTAGGGCATAGATCAATAGTCGAAACCTCAATTGTTCAATAACTTTGATTCCATTTCAAGTTTTAATGATTCATAATGAATCATTAGAAACTCCCGTCTCACATTCATCCTGTCTTGACCAAGAACTTCTAAGTCATGAACTATGAAAGCATAAGATATTCACTTATTCTGCTAGACAATTGACAAATTCTTTGTTGACCACTCATTAACCTCTATACATATTAATGCAATATCTAATATATCCCCTTTGTGATTGTTAGGTAATCAAAAGATACATCAAAATGAAACACGACATGCATAAGGCTACCATGGTTTCTCAAGTCAAAGGACCAATTGTATACTATCGTAACATGGAATTTCTTATTTTGACAAAGAAGTTTTCAATTAAGAAATTCCAGCGGGCCTGTTCAGTATATTTGTTCCCTAACAAGCACCCGCATATATACATTAGCATCACTACGCCAATATTTATGGAGCAAGACATTCTCCTCATGCGAGCATGCATCATATGCGCGAGTCTATTAGGCTTTTGATGTCCCATCTCAAAAAGCATTTGACTCAAAACTAATTTATGACCAAAGCCATAGAGGCATATTCCATGATCACCATCAAATGCATGACCATACTTCGTAGCTTAGTTTTGTCTAAGGGCTTTATCTAATTACATAAAGCAATTAAAGATAAAGAAATTTATCTATTTTATTAATATGATTTGAAAAAGATTGTCTTTACAAATACAAGAGTATGAACAATCTAATTGGCATGTTGGGAACTACTCTAACACTACCGACCTCCAAAGTTATCTCAAGAATAATTACCAACAAGGTTCTACATAAATAGGAACACATCAGTTATGCCTCTTCAGAATATACCCAACCTATAGGATCGGGAGCATTAGCCATAGGACCTTCTAGATCTAGCTCAATAGAGAAGCCTTTCTACCTATATTAAAAGATACCTATATAGAGATGCCTAAGGAACTCCTTGGATTTTAAAAATTTACCTTTGACAAAGTCCCTAAGGAACCACACCATGTTCTATCATTCTCTAAAGCAATGTAGCTCTCACAACCTTTCTCGAAGCTGGTATCAAATCCCAACTGGGGCCCTTCCTCTTTGGCCTCATCCACCTAGTCCAAGTATTCCATGGGGTGTGTCAATCATGTTTTCCTCATAATTTTCATCTATGGCCTGTATTTCCTCTAGTTTAGATTCATAAAAGGCCTCTGTCTCTGCAAACAACTCAATCTCCCTTTTAGAGTTGCCACCTCCTTATCCAATTTGGCATTTGGGTCTTCAGCCTAGGCACCTTGTTCTCCAGGGAGTTAATCTTCCAAAAAACTAAAGGGGAGACACCACTCCTCCTCCTCGAGATTAGCTTAGACATTTCCACTATGGCCTGATGTAAGAGACGTGGTTAGGTTTAAGGTATTCAGTGATGAGAATAGATGAGAGTTGGATGTGCCTTAACTTGATACGTGGTAAGAGAGATAAAGAGAGGGTCATTATCAACTTTATCCAATGCTTTTCAATCTATTTGAGAGTAGGTGCCCTAGAGAAAATCCAGGCAAGCAATGTAATTGCTCATATCCAGAATTGAGATACCAACAAAGAAGGTCTGGTTTGGTGAGCTCAGCCTCATTAGTGGACCTATTTTGGACTTCTTAGAGAGAGGAAGAGCAGTTTTCTTAGAATTTGAGTTGGGCATTTATCAAGGTCGTAGCAGGGGGTTGAGATTGTATTTGGATTGCTAAGCTCAACTATCAGTGATGCAGCCCCAAAAGGGCATGGAATGGCAAGTTTAGGAGCCCCAGCTGGTTGGATAGAAGAGGGGGCAAGTATAAGAGATGGAGTAGCTTAAGTTGAGCTACGTGAAATCTAACCAGTGGAAGGAGAGGAGGCAGAGCAGGAGCTAGCTAAGCTATAGTGGCTTGGGCAACTACTTTTTCCTTTTTCTCTGCCTCTTAGATCTCAAGTAGCATTTGGGATATCATGATGTAGCTGCAAAAAAAATTGTTAAAAAAGGAGAATACAAGGACTAATAACACCAGATAGATAGATGAAAATACCTAAGTCAAAGGTCACTTCAGCTTGTTTATAGCTCAATCCAAAGTGATACATCAAAGCTAAGTTGTTTGTTAGCTTGGTCAGGTCATACTTATTTTGGTTCGTATGGAGTAAAAGTCCCATGTACTCTTAGGAACAATGTTGAGGGTTCAGTCTTTCCTTAGTTGGGAATCCCCACACCCACTGGGTAGGAAACCCCCAAGCTATAGAAGAGGATATATAAAGGTACCTCATCTTCCAAAATTTGTTGGAGCTTGGGTACTTATGAAGAAACTTTGCATCATATCTACAGTTCAAATAGAAAATACATGGGCTTGAGGTTTTGACATAGAAGTATGAATGGAAGAGATCGATTGTTGGTTCTGCTCCGAAATAGGAAACAACCATTAAACAAAAAGAATTGGGAGGGAACTAGTTCAGAGGAATTTGGTACCTATTGGAGAGAGCTATAAAAAGCAGGGGAATTGGAAACCTAAGGCCTCCTTCTACTTGACTTGTAAAGAAGCATAGATAGCCATGTGGTGGTCTGCTAGGTTGGTCAGTGTAGCTAGGAATAGCTATACTATAAGTCAGTAGGATCTCTACATGATTCTTTAGATTTTCTAAGTGTTTTGGGAAAGGGAGGTGGTTCAACCAAAGTAATACTCATTGTCTATAGTTGGGATTGCTAAGATAGGCCTCGTCTTTATGTTAGTCGGGCTAGTTGGGGGATTAAAAAGGGATTCTTCATCGAACGTTGTTAAGTTGGTATTATACCAATAATTTATATGTCTTTTGATTAACATTTAGTTTATTTTCAAGTGTTTTTGTTACTTTTTATGCATTTAGTTTGAAATCTTATAGGTAATGATAATAAGAGAAGAAAATGGAAAGAAATAAAAAACTTGGTTGAAATGTTGAAGAATTCGAGTTGTGGCGCTACTAATGGCAGTTTTGGTATTTCAATCATAACTCTTGGCCCCAAATTCATATCATATTGATTCTTGATCCAATGGAAATATATATATCCACAACTTATATGTTTACCACAAAATCCAATTCAGTCTATTTCAATAAGAAAAATCGAGTTCAAGAGTCAGCATTGGGCTGCAATTTTCTAGGATAACACATCTTAGTATTTTAGGCATAACTTGGTCCACCAATATCATATTTAGTTGATTTAAGGGCCTATGGAATGAAAATATATAGATCTCCAATTCATTAGAAGATATCGAAAGCCAATTCATCTTTTAAAAAGGTTAAAAACTAGTTTTAAGGGGATGAATAGTGCAAGTATACTGAAGTAGAGCAGGGAAAAACAGCAGCAACAGCGCCTAGGCACCATTTGAGGCTGGTAAAATAGAATGGAAGTTGCCTAAGTGCTAAAATAGGGTGCCTAGGTGCCATCCTACTAACTAAAAAGATGCTGATGCATTATTATGGCGACAAGTGGCAATGGATCACGAGTTTTGGCATTTTATGAGATATACACATTAGATACACCTATACATCATTACCCATGTGATGGTCTAGTGGATACACTACATTGGTGGAGAGAAAAATGAGAAAAAGCCGAGAAAAAAGGAAGAATTTCAGGTTCCTTTTGAAAAGCCAAGAAAAGTGGGAGGATTTTTAGGTTTCTTTTGAACAAAAGCTAAGAAAAGTGGAAGGATTTCAGGATCTCTTTTGGAAAACTCTTGGAGAGAGAATCATTAGGGAGAAGTTTAAAAGGGCAAGATCAACATCAACCAAAAGAGAGAAGGATTGGTTCTTGGAATCAAAGAAGGTCATTGGGTGTTTGGAGACAAGACCCATTCCATTTTCTGAAATTGAAGACAAGGAGTTATTCTTGGAGACAAGGAGAGCTTCAACCTTTCCTTCCATTTCACAAATTGGTGAACAATTTTAATGTTCTTTCTTATTTATTTCTTGAAGTTGTATTCATCTATGGTGAACTAAACATTTATTTCTAGAGGATGATGTAATCTTATTTGATTATATATTTTGAATTTCAAATAATATTAGTTCAAGTTATTCATGTTGTTTGTGTTATCTTGTTTAGTATTTCATCTTGATTAATTGATCACTAATTGAGATTGTTTGACATATGAGATTTGACACTCGAGAGAGGGGATTTTATACATAATCATAGGAATAACACAACCTAGGAATCATAGAGTTGAGAAGCTTATAAAATCTTTGAAGTTTTGAAGAAGAACTCATTGAACTTTTGTAGAGTTTTATTTTTGAATTTTTATAGAGATATCGAAATTCATGTTGGAACTCACAGTCAATTCGGCACTCGAAAGAGGGAATTGATGAGTTTAGGAATTCTTAACTTACATGTGTTGTTGACTTGAATTGATATATTTTGGAAGAAAAACATAGGTGATAATTAGGTGAGTCATTCCTCTAGAATATATTTTGCTCATAAGGTGTTTGTTATATTGTTTCTAAAAACTCCATTTTTGTCTATGAATTTTTGTTTTATTTTTCTTTGTTTACTAATCATCACTCGATTGTCTAGATAAAATTAGGACTATTTGAACTACAGTACTTAATACAATTTTTGATTACAATCCCTGTGGATATGATACTCAACTCACCGTTGTATTAAAACTTGACACCTTACCCTTGCGGTTTGCAAAATATTTCATGAACAAATGCCCATCCCTAAGGGCAAGATGGCTTACTGGGCGCATAGCTGAGGTGGCTTCCTCGGCTAGTTGTTCTAAATGAACTATAAAGACAGGTTATAGGGGTAGCTTTCGAAGAATTTGACATGGTTGCGGTGATTTGAGTTTAGCACGGAATTCGATGAACGGGTAGATGGTCCAATGATTGAAAAAAAAATAATAAGGGAGAAAGAAATAGAAAATAAACTAGAAAAAACAAAGATAAGAATAAGAGTGTACCTAATTGGCTAAGGTGATATCGAAAGGAGAAAGTAATTAGCTCGAGAATTGCCTAAATTGCTAGGAATCATGAGAGAGTAGAAAAAATTATTTAGGGAGCAAATTGCCAAGGTAGTAAAATGAAAGATAAGTCCCTTTTTTATAGGGGGGACTGAATACGAATAAGCATGATCCGAGCTCCTAGAATTTAAGTTGTTGATGTGTTCAGTTGGTCTAACACGTGTAGGGTTTGATCTTGCTCTGAATTTGGAAAGACTGCTATTATCAGTATAATGACGGCTATTAAATCACTATAATAATGAGTGCAGAGTTTAAGTATGTCAATGGGCACATAATTTGAAAAGGCACGGGAAAAGAGAGGCATCTCTTGGAAGCTCTTCTGATCAGAAAATGGGAAAGCTAGTTGGTGTGGTTGAGAAGTCAACTCGGCCAAATACATCAGATCTCATTAGCTCAACCAGTGTAGGGGCCTTAGACGATGTGGTCTAGATTTAGCCTAGCTGATGTTGGGCTTGATTGATCTGGGCCCAAGGAGTGATGAATGAAATTCATAAGTCCATTTTAGGTTCGGAATCTTATTAGATTATTTTTATAGCAAGACATAGTTCATAGTTTACTAATAGGATTACGCTTGATTTATCACTGGGCTCAAGCCCAAGGTTGTGTTGGATTATCTAGTTTGGATTTTACTAAGATACGAGTCTGAGATGAGGTGTTTGGTCAACCAAGTTGAGCTATAATTTGATTGATCCATGTTGTTGAATTCAGCTCATGCCTAGTGGAAATAAAGTCTTACTCACTTGACAAGTTCCAGATAAGATAATGGGATCACGCCTTATTTCAAATCAATATTTAAGGATTACTGCCTCACTCATATGTATCTAAACAAGATAATTGAATCCTTATTGATATCAATTTTTTTATTATATTCATGTCTATATAAACCCATGAAACACGTAAGGTATGCTTTTTACATTGCAATTTCATATTGTATTACATTGTGTGTAATACTTTTGAGATTTTCGATTCCTCAATCATATACCGACTTAAGTATTAGAGGATTTTTGTTGGACGATTTCTGATTACCTTCCCAGATCGTTGTTTTGCAGGCTTGTTGGGTGTGCATCTAAGGAATTGAAACAGTTTCCAGCAATTGGATTAAAGGATTTTAATCATGTTATTTTTGAACAATTCACTTTAATTTATCGCCATATATATGAAATAGTCGAAATTATTTGCCCTCACGTTGCCAGGCTGTCCTCGAGCTGAAACATGAACGAGAATTTTAATAGAATTCTCTACAAGCTACATTGCTAAACGAATGGAAGACACAGGATTATATCCAACATATATTCAAGAATTCTTTTAAACAAGGAAAGTAAATAAGAGAAAAGCTTAAAGAATCCTTCAATAGTCCACCATTTATTAGGAATCTGACCTCTTGATAGTTGATACTCTAAAATCCAAACCAAATCAAACTCTTCAATATTCATTTCAAATCAAAAACTCAGTTCTTTTACAACATCTGTGGGTATAGTTTATCATATTCAAATTTTGAAAATGAAACTTACCATTGAATCTGTAGATTCCGTACTCCTTTATTATTATTTTTTTCAGTTTTGTAAAACTAATATATATCTTGATTGTCATCATTAATGAATACTTCTGCAGCTTCTACATACCCCATTCTCCTAGTTGCTAACTTCCAACGGACTTAAAAATGCTATTAGGCTATGACATTTAATTGGCTTAATTGCAAAATTGATCCTGTACCAATAAGGGTGGCAAGATCAGTCCCGTAAAATTAGTGGGTGGCAATTTTTGAACAAAAATTAAAAAAAATTCACACATTGATGATAAATTTGTTCGAAAATTAAATTTTTCATCAGAAAATATCATATGACCAGCACATGATCCTTCAATTTGAGAATTTTGGGATTTTTCCATGGTTTTTGATGACATGTACATTCATAAACCTACATGGACTAAAATTAAGGTTGAGTTGGAAAAATAAGCCATGGACCTCATGACATGGTATACTCTATCTAGTTGGTCAAAGTTAGAACTTAAACGGACATGCTGACATAGAAAATGAGAGCTACGTTACCAGATTTGGAAGGTAAAATAAAAGAACTTTAACATTTTTTTTTTTTTAGAATTTGATGATTAATTAGTGAATAAGAAATATTTTTACACTTATTTATAAGATATAATATTAGTTAAGTAAATAAATTTATTTTTATAATTCTTAATTAATTTACATATGACATTTAATAAATAACTTTAATTATTATATTTGTATTTATAAATTAATTTTTAGTTAATAAACTAATTAATTATCAATTAGGGAGTCATTTTTTTAACATTAACTACTTTAAAAATATAATTACATAGATAAAATAATAAATAATTAATTTTTTATTTCATTTTTTTTTCTTTTTTTTTCTTCATCATCTTCAAAAGACCCACTGCCTTTCCACACCACCACCCAACGCCTTCATAGGATTTCCTTGATTTATGCCATATAATGGGGAGTTATGAACCTGAAATCAAGATTTATGCTAATGGAAAATATATGTTCATCATCTATCTAATGGGAAGGAGAAAAAGCAGGCATGTTTGCGTATTGCTGCGTCCAGTGGTGGTGGTGGTAGAAAAAGAATGAAAAATAAAAGAAAATTAACTATTTTATTATATATTTTTAATTTGGTTGGTTAATTATATTTTTGAAATAGTTAGCTAGTACTCCCTAATTAAGAATTATTGTTGACTAATTAAAATTTATTTGTGAATTGAATTATATTAATTAATAGAAAAAAATGGAAAATTGATTTATATTATTAAGAGAAATATGGAATAAAAATGGAGATATTACTTTTAGATACTGCTTTTATTTTATTTTTTTGTTATTTAATTTTACAAATAAAATAAGAATTTTCATAATTAAATATATTATTTAAATTAAGAAATAGAAAATATGGTATATAGCTATTTTTAATTTGCACAAACGAAAATAGTTTATAGTAGTACTTCCTAATTGATAATTAATTAGTTGACTAATTAAAATTTATCTATGAATTGAAATAGAAAAGATGAAAATTGAGTTATATTAATTAATAAAAATAAAAATACTACTTTGATAAAAAAAATTAGAAACGATATAAAAAATTTCATGGTTGAAACTATTATTTAATGAATTAAATTAAGAATAGAAAATATGGTATAGAGTTATTTTTAATTTGCACAAATGGGGAAAAAATTTCATAGTAAATAACATTAATTATTTAGACAAAATATAAAGAAGAAAACATTTGGCATTTATTTCCAACTTGGCATGCTTAAATGGGTAATTTGAGTTCACATCAGTATTCTATTTCCTCCATATAGGCACCATATAAGATAGATCATGTCCATGTGGATAATTTATGCTAAGTCATCAAAAAATCAATGAATATTTTCTAACGAAAAATCTAATTTTCAATCAAATTTGTTCTTAATATGTGAAAAAAATTCAATTTTGTTCAAAAATTATTACCCCTTGTTTTGATGGGACTGACCTTGTCATCACCTTATAGCTACGGACCAATTTTGCAATTAAGCCACATTTAATTTCAACTAAACGGTGAATACATATTCACAATCAACAAGACTAACTTTGTTTTGCGAACATGTCAAATTGATTTGCAATGTGCACATATTTTTAAGAACTCAGTTATCATTTTTGTAAAGTACATTTCCACCATGTGTTCAACAATTGACTTGTGAATATTTTGTTTGGAAATACATTTTTTGAAGACAAACAAATTTACAATAACAACTAGAAGCTAGAATTCCACTTTAGTTCTACTTTATTCATTATAATGTATCCAATTCTCTATATATAATAAACTTATTTTTTCTTGAATATTTAGTGTTTTTATACATGATACTTGATTTGGTGGATTTTGGTGCTACTTGACATGCCATGATTTTGTAACCTTCCATATTAGTGGTCTGTCTTAATAATAATTTCTGATTAAGTAATGGGATTTGGAATCATAATTGATAGATAATTTAGCTGTTTTGGGTAAAACAATGAAAAGAGAGAAAAAAATGAATCGAAGACTATGCTCTGTTGGAAAGTTCGTATACAACTTTTACTTGGGAATTAGCAAAACACTTCCAACATGTGAATTCATAGTTATTTGATCAATTATTTTGGTTTTAAAATCTATTGAGTTACTTAATTACCAAGTTGGAAAATTAATTATCATTTTTCTCTATTTATTGAAAGTTCTTGTGGCTGCCATAAAAAAATCCATTGATTTTTTTATTTTTTTCTTTTGTTTCTAGTGCTTCAGGTTGCTATCAAGATGCCAAGATAGAAAGATCAAATGTGAGAATATGCTACTAATGAAAGTGATGGAACTTATTGTAACATTGCCAAGCAACATTCAGAGGAGGCATTACTAGAATCAAATACCATCTTACTAGAATAACATGCAATAAAGTGAGGCCTTGCGTTATTGCTAGTGATGAGTTATGTGAAATAGCAAAAGAAGCCATAGAAGCAATTGGGGTGGAAGGTAGGAAAAGAAACCAAATGTCCAATATAGTTGAAACAAATTGAGTTCAATTTCTTCTCATCTAACACAAGCACACCCTTCAGCGGAGGAAGAAAGAACTTTGAAGGGAAAATTTTTTTTTGCACTAACACGAAAGAAAGAAATGAGGAAATCGACTATGATGCTTCGGTTCTCTAAATTCCAACCCTAATTAAATTGTTCTATATTTTATTCAAATTTAACTGATTGAACATCTATTGGTATGTGATTCACCCAATTAGAATTTGCATTCAAAAAATAGCAATAATAAGAGTTCCAATCTAATGAAACCAATAGAACCAAGTCCGCGAGGTTAAGAGGCCTATTAAGTATATTGATAAACTAGACATATATTAATTAAATCCAAAAATATTTAATCTTGGTTCAATAGGACATACATAGCCCAAAAGTCTAAAAAATATACAAATGGCCTATAAGACCCAAGTTTCAAGTGATCCACCACCACATCCGGATGAGCCAACTCAACCAGTAGTGCAACAAATAAACCATGAAGCGGTGAGGATAATTTACTGCTAGCCAACATAGATAGCAAGAACACCTTTAGTCATCTTGTAGAAGCCAAGACTTTTGCTCTGGCTCCTGATAAGACTGAACAGAGGTATGAAGTGACGCGATGTATAGGGGTTGATACCCATGAGGATGTGAGTGGTTGGTCATTCCTCCAGCAGGACAACTTGCAGTCATCTAGCAGAAGCCAAGACTTTGCTTTGGCTCCCGATAGGGCTGAGCAAAGAAATGAAACAATTAGGTGTATAGGTGTTGATACCCACAAGGAGATAAGTAGTAGAGTGTCCCTCATAGAGGACAACTCAAAGTAACGATGGGAGACTAAGATAACACCCACTGTGCCATCGAACATCTCAGCTAGGTCACGAGTGCAGGTTGAGCATTGCCTCCCATTTTCTGTAGCACCATCTAAGCATAGCCCATTCTCCACCATTATCTTAGCTAAGTCCCTACAAGTAGGGATCAAGGTTTCCAACCATATCGAGTATGATATAACTGTTGACCCTCAAGAGCATCTTAACAAGTTTTATGCCAAGGTAGACTTGTATAACTTAAACGACGCTGCTTTCTATAAGATTTTTCGTACCACACTTTCAAAGCTTGCATTGTCATGGTTCAACCAATTGCCCACTGGTAGTATAACCAGCCTTGAGCAGCTGACGCAGGTGTTCTTACACCAATTTTCTATCAATCAGTAGTACCATAAGATGGTTATAGACCTATTCACAAATGCCCAGAGAAACGGCAAGCCTTTGAGGGACTAGGTCAGATGCTTTGTCAAAGCAGTGCACGAAATTCCCTATGTCAACCATAAGTTATTTACCGGCATCATGCAAAAGAACCTTCGTCATGGGAGCTTCAAGGAACCACATCACTCAGGAGTGTTTTCATCTAAAAAAGGAGATCAAAAAGCTCATATAGCGAGGGTACCTCAAGAAATTTATAAATAAGCCCTCAAGTGGGTTATCATTAGAGTGGCACTCCCTAGATGGAGGATGAGTAACTCAGCCACCCTAGTAGGAGGCGTGGAAATGAAAATCTCCCTACTTTTGGAATTATAAACATCATCTAAGGAAAATGGTTTGGTAGAGGCCTGCGTAATGCTAAAGCGGTGCTCCTCATGGCAATTGAGTAGGACGATGGATGGCGCGGACGGTAACATGATACCCAGGTGACATATAAACTAAATAGTTTGTTAAGATTGTTTGCTACAACTTTTTACTTAAGCATTTTTCCTTTTCCTCCAAGTAGAACATAGTTATCCTTAAGGTAGTATTATTGACTTTCTTAATATAGATTATCCTTTGAACCTTTAACAGAATCATCTTTTCAGAATTAGGACTCTCCTCGAACTTGTTATCTTTGAATTCTAGGGATTATAAATGCCCACCTGTAAGAAGTCATTAAAAACACTTAAGGTGGCGTGTTGAAATTTTTGCCTATAAAAAGCGTAAATAATTCATGGTTAGACGTGACAATGTTCACCTATAAGAAGTCTAGAATGATTCGAGGTGAGATAATAAAATGCTTACCTATAAGAAGTCTAAATCGACTTATGGCAAAGTATCAAAGTGTTTGCCTGTAAGAAGTCTAAAGAGGCTCATGGCGATTTATCAGGAGTATCAGCCTATAAGAAGAAGTTTAGATTAGCTCGTGGGGATCACTAAATACATGCACCTATAAGAAGTTGTCTAACACAACTCATAGTGAATGAATAGTCCTTGACAAGACGAGGAGTACAAAAATTAATTGGTACTTCATCACCTGAGAATACAAATGCAAATGCAATTACAAGTCTTTACTGGAAGACATTAACACTTTGAGCAAGAGCACCTTAGGGGGCTCTGCCCCGATAAACGCATCTTAAGGAACCTCCACGCCACACAAAAGGATAAATAGAAATGTTAAATACAAAATTTCATCACCTCAACACTTAGTACAATAGAGGAAAAGATTTCTTACCTCTTCACTTCGTGCGATAAGTGGAAAAGCTTCCTCACTCCAGTAATTAACATCGAGAGTACACCCAACCACAACGCCTTCCCAGTTCATACTCTAAACTGCAAACCTAATTAAATTATTCTATATTTTATTCAAATCTAATGCTTTAAGTTTTGATTCAACATCTATTGGTATGTGATGCACCCAATTAGAATTTGAATTCAAGAAATAGCAATAATAAGAGATCCAATCTAATAGAACCAAGTTCGCGAGCTTAAGAGGCCTATTAAGCACATTGATAAGCTAGACATATATTAATTAAATCCAAAAGAATTTAATCTTGGTCCAATAGGACATACAAAGCCCAAAAGACTAAAAAGGATACAAATGGCCTATAAAACCTAAGTTCCAAGTTAAACAATATAAATACTCTCCTCCATATCATTTTGAAGGTACTCAATTTATTTAGTTCTCTACAACTTTCAGTTTTTTACTTTTAGATTAATCATCTTACTTTGGCTCTGACTTGTACATCAGAGGGTTTTTGTCAAGACAACCTCGGGGCCTAAATAACTTATGTGTGTTGCAGGCAGTAATCCATCTAAAAGTTGAAAGCTCCTGAAAAGTTGACATTTGAGGATTTGGCTCCATACCATATCATTTTGGCACCATTTGTAGGAACTTTGTCAAGACATTAAGGATGCAGACCAGAACTAAAGTTAGGAAGCCCAATGTTCATGACACCCCCAATGAAAGAAGAAATGACAATAATGGAGTGGACCAACCGCAGGAACCACTTTCTCATCGTGATCCACCACCACATCCGGATGAGCCAACTCAACTAGTAGTGCTACAAATAACCCAAGAAGAACTAAAGATAATTTATTGCTAGCCAGCATAGATAGCAAGAACACCTTCAGTCATCTTGAAGAAGCCAAGACTTTGCTTCAGCTCCCTATAGGACTGAACAGAGGCATGAAGTGATGAGATGCACAGGGGTTCATACCTATGAGGATATGAGTGGCTAGGCATTCCTCCAAGAGGACCACTTGTAGTCATCTAGCAGAAGCCAAGACTTTGCTTTAGCTCCCGACAGGGCTAAGCAAAGAAATGAAATAATTAGGTGTATAGGGGTTGATACCGATAAGGAGATTAGTAGAGTGTCCCTCATAGAGGACAACTCGAAGTGACGATGGGAGACTAAGATAACACCTAGTGTGCCATCGAATATCTCAGCTAGGTCACGAGTGCAGGTTGAGCATCGCCTCTCATTTTCTATTGCACCATCTAAGCGCAGCCCATTCTCCACCATTATCTTAGCTGAGTCCCTACAAGTAGGGATCAAGGTTTCCAACCATATCGAGTATGATATAACAATCGACCCTTAAGAGTATCTTGACAAGTTCTATGCCAAGGCAGACTTGTATAACTTAAATGACATTGCTTTCTATAAGATTTTTCGCACCACACTTTCAAAGCTTGCATTGTCATAGTTCAACCAATTGCCCACTAGTAGTATAACCAGCCCTGAGCAGCTGACGCAGGTGTTCTTACACCAATTTTCTATCAATCGAAAGTACCATAAGACAATTATAGACCTATTCACAAATGCCCAGAGAAATGGCAAGCCTTTGAGGGACTAAGTCAGACGCTTTGTCAAAGCAGTGCACGAAATTCCCCATGTCAACCATAAGTTATTTGCCAGCATCATGCAACAGAACCTTCATCATGGGAGCTTCAAGAAACCACATCACTCAGGAGTTTTTTCATCTAAAAAAGGAGATCAAAAAGCTCATATAGCGAGGGTACCTCAAGAAATTTATAAATCAAGCCCTCAGGTGGGTTATCATCAGAGTGGGACTCCCTAGATGGAGGATGAGTAACTCAACCACCCTAGTGGGAGGTGTGGAAATGAAAATCTCCCTACTTTTGGAATTATAAACATCATCTAAGGAAGATCGTTTGGTAGAGGCCTGCGTAATGCTAAAGGGGCGCTCCTCATGGTAATGGAGTAGGACGAAGATGGTGTGGATGGTGACACGATACCCAGGTGACCTATAAACTTAATAGTTTGTTAGGATTGTTTACTAGAGCTTTTTACTTAAGCATTTTTCCTTTTTCTCCGAGTAGAACATAGTTATCCTTAAGGTAGTATTATTGACTTTCTCAATATAGATTTTCCTTTAAATATTTCATAGAATAATATTTTCAGAATTAGGACTTTGCTCGAGCTCGTTATCTTTGAATTCTAGGGATTGCAAACGCCCACCTGTAAGAAGTCGTTAAAACCACTTAAGGTGGAGTGTTGAAATTTTTGCCTATAAAAAGCTTAAATAATCCATGGTTAGACATGACAATGTTCACCAATAAGAAGTCTAGAATGATTTTAGGTGAGATATCAAAAAACTTACCTATAAGAAGTTTAAACTGACTCATGGCTAATTATCAAAGTGTTTGCCTGTAAGAAGTCTAAACAAGCTTATGACAATTTATTAAGAGTATCGGCCTGTAAGAAGTAGTTTAGATTAGCTCATGGTGATCACTAAATACATCCACCTATAAGAAGTTTTCTAACACAACTCATGGTGAATGAATAGTCCTTGACAAGACGAGGAGTACAAAAATTTATTGGTAATTCAACACATGAGAATACAAATGCAATTGCAATTGCTAAGTCTTCACTAGAAGAAATTAGCACTTTGAGCAATAGCACCCTATAGGGCTCTAACCCGATAAAAGCATCTTGATAAACCTCCACGCCGCACAAAAGGATAAATAGGAAAGGTAAATACAAAATGTCACCACCTCAACACTTAGAACGACAGAGGAAAAGATTTCTTACCTCTACAGTTCGTGTAATAAGTAGAAAAGCTTCCTCACTCCAGCAATTAATATCGATAGTACACCTGACCGCCTTCCCAGTTTATACTCTAAACTCCAAACCTAATTAAATTATTCTATATTTTATTCAAATCTAATACTTTAAGTTCTGATTCAACATCTATTATTATGTGATGCACCCAATTAGAATTTGTATTTAAGAAATAGCAATAATAAGAGATCCAATCTAATAGAACCAAGTCCGCGAGCTTGAGAGGCCTATTAAGCATATTGATAAGCTAGACATATATTAACTAAATCCAAAAGTATTTAATCTTGGTCCAATAGGACATACAAAGCCCAATAGACTAAAAAGTATGCAAATGGCCTATAAAACCTAAGTTCCAAGTTAAACAATATAAATACTCTCCTCCATGTCATTTTGAAGGTACTCAATTTATTTAGTTCTCTACAACTTTTAGCTTTCCACTTTTAGATTAATCATCTTACTCTGGCTCTGACTTGAACATCAGAGGGTTTTTGCCAGGACAACCTCAGGGCCGAAATAACTTTTGTATGTTACAGGCAGTAATCTACCTAAAAGTTGAAAGATTGTGAAAAGTTGACATTTGAGGATTTAGCTCCATACCATATCATTTTGGCATCATTTGTTGGAACATTTGTCAAGACACTAAAGATGCATACTAGAACTAAAGTAAGGGAGCCCAGCGTTCATGACACCCCACATGAAAGAAGTGGACCAATCGGAGGAACTACTTTCTTACCGTGATCCACCACCATATTCGGATGAGCCAACTCAACCAGTAGTGCTACAAATAACCCAAGAAGCACTGAGGACAATTTACTGCTAGCCAGCATAGATAGCAAGCACACCTTCAGTCATCTCGTAGAAGCCAAGACTTTGCTCTGGCTCTCGATAGGACTGAACAGAGGTATGAAGTGATGAGATGCACAGGGATTGATACCCATGAGGATGTGAGTGGCTAGGTATTCCTCTAAGAGGACAACTTGCAGTATGATATAACTGTCGACCCTAAAAAGTATCTTGATAAGTTTTATGCTAAGGCGGACTTATATAACTTAAACAATGTTGCTTTTTGTAAGATTTTTCCACCACACTTTCAAAGCTTGCATTGTCATGGTTCAACCAACTGCCCACTTGTAGTATAACCAGCCTTGAGCAGCTGACGCATGCATTCTTACACCAATTTTCTATCAATCAGAAGTACCCCAAGATAGTTACAGACCTATTCACAATCATCTAGGTCAAACGCTTTGTCAAAGTAGTGTACAAAATTCCCCATGTCAACCATAAGTCATTTGCCGGCATCATGCAACAGAACCTTTGTCATGGGAGGTTCAAGGAAACATAGCACTAAGGAGTGTTTTTATCTAAAAAAGGAGATCAAAAAGCCCATATAGCGAGGGTACCTAAAGGAATTTATAAATCAAGCCCTCATGTGGGCTATCAACAGAGTGGCACTCCCTAGATGGAGGATGAGTAACTCAGCCACCCTAGTTGGAGGTGTGGAAATGAAAATCTCCATATTGTTGGAATTATAAACATCATCTCAGGAGGATCGTTTGGTAGAGCCCTGCGTAATGTAAAATGGGAGCTCTTCATGGCATTGGAGTAGCATGATGGATGGCGCGGATGGTGACACGATACCCAGGTGACCTGTAAACTAAATAGTTTGTTAAGATTGTTTACTAGAGCTTTTTACTTAAGCATTTTTCCTTTACCTCCAAGTAAAACACAGTTATCTTTAAGGTAGTATTATTGACTTTCTTAATATAGATTTTCCTTTGAATCTTTAACAGAATCATCTTTTCAGAATTAGGACTCTGCTCCAACTCATTATCTTTGAATTCTAGGGATTACAAACACCCACATGTAAGAAGTTATTAAAAATACTTAAGGTGGCGTGTTGAAAATTTTACCTGTAAAAAGCCTAAATGATTCATGGTTAGATGTGACAATGTTCACCTATAAGAAATCTAGAATAATTCGAGGTGAGATAAGAAAATGCTTACCTATAAGAAGTCTAAAGCAACTCATGGCAAATTATCAAAGTGTTTGCCTATAAGAAGTCTAAAGAGACTCATAGCGATTTATCAAGAGTATCAGCCTGTAAGAAGCTGTTAGATCAATTCATGGTGATCACTAAATACATCGACCTATAAGAAGTTGTCTAACACAACTCATGGTGAATTAATAATCTTTGACAAGATGAGGATTACAAAAATTAATTGGTAATTCATCACATGAGAATACAAATGTGAATATAAATGCCAAGTCTTTACTATAAGAAATTAACACTTTAAGCAACAACACCCTAGGGGGCTCCAACCTGATAAACACGCCTTGGGGAACCTCTAGGCCGCACAAAAAGATAAATAGGAAAGGTAAATACAAAATGTCATCACCTCAACACTTAGTATGACAGAGGAAAAGATTCCTTACCTCTACACTTTATGCGATAAGTAGAAAAGCTTCCTCACTCCAGCAATTAACATCGAGAGTACACCCGACCACGGGTCGAGTCCGAATTGGATGCGGCCCATAACTAGACCGTGGTCAACAGGTCAAAACCCATTAACCACAGTTCATAGGTTGAAACCCGTAATCAGCCCATGAGTTCATAGGCTAATTACAGGTTTGATTTTATTTAACCAGTGAACCACTAGGCCCAACCTGGCAGCTTTTTATTTTTTTAATTTTTTTTCCAAAATAGTGTAAAAGTGTTCCATGCAGGTTTTGAACCTATGACCTATATATTATTAACAGAACAATCTAACCAACCGAACTAATGGGCCATATGTTTGTAACTTCAATATAATTGGTGTTGTGTTCCTCTTTAAATTTAATTAGTTAGTTTCAACAAGTTACAAATCAAGTCCTATATTTAAGCATTCTACATTTCATATTAATAATAAGTAAAGTTTTAAAAATTATCTAATGATGCTATTTTACAATTATCTTAATAATAAGTAAATTTGTAATTTTTTTAAAATATTTAATGATACTACTTTACAATTATCTAGTGTTTATTCCCCAACTTCTCATTTAGTATTATTAAATTATTGTAATGTTCCATCGATTTTACATGATAACATTAACTCTGAAAATCAAAATTTAGTAAATTGTGCTTTATCAATGCAATGTAAATGAGAAAAATATTTTTTAAAAATTCTAAAAATTAATTTAGTCGCTTTTATTTTTGACCATATGCTTAAATTTAGCTATTTTTTTCAAATTTAACTTAAATTTTTTCATTAAGTTCAAAAATTAATAATATTTTTTACAAATTTAAGTTCCAAAATATTTTTTAAAAAATAAAATAAAATAAAAGGTCAGAACCAGAACCGACGATTCATCGAAACTGTAATCAGAACTAGCTCGGCAATTTTGAAATTCGAAACGTAACTGGCCTTAATGGTTAAGGGGTTGAGACTTTTGTGAATCATAGAACTGGCGGTTTCGAACTGTAATCGATGGTTCCTAAATTGTGGTCAAGTCTAATCGAGAGCAAGCAAACTTCCTTGATCGATACTTAGTCAACTCAAGGTTAAATTTGTGAATCACCCCACTCTCTATGGACTAAGTAATGTCACGCCTAATCAAACCTTGAGCAACGAAGCATAAAAGTTAGAAAAACTAACTGTGGATAATTCATATAATTACTTTCGTGGCTAGAATATCAAAGGTTAGCTTTTACAACTTTAATTGGGAACAATCCTAATGTGGAAATCATCTCCTTGTAATGGACCAAGCGAGCTGGAGCGCTAGTCGGTCATGAAGTTAGTGGGTTGCTACTTGCATCACGAATTAATATTAGGGATGCCCCAGGTTGCCCGGCAAAGACCCTCCGATGCTCAAGTTAGTAAGCTACGTAGGTGAATTAAACTAGAAACTAGAGAGTGCTTAAGGCTTAATCAAATGTGTACCTTTCAATTATAAAAATATGAGGGTATTTATAGCGAAGAATAAAATCTTTATAGACTATCGGGCCTCTGGCCCATTGGAGAATTTTTCTTTTGGTCTTTAATCTCTTGGCTCATATTGCTAAGACTAGTCCATTTGGGTTCGGTCCATCATAATATGGTCCAATTATGATGAGCTAAGCCCATCATAAGCCCCCCTACTCTCCAGTAAATCCACTGGGTAGGAGTTAGTCGGGAGTAATTGGAGTTTTAGTAATATCTCAAAATTGGATAATATTTTTATGGTGCTTCACATGTAAACATTTGACATATTGTGGATGAGAATCCTAGCACATTAATCATCCAAGTAGACTTTATTGCATCTGTTGTAGAGAGATAGCCACAATTCACTAATCCACTTCCATAAAATTTCTCTCTCTAGGTTAAATTCTCTCCAAGAGAATTATCTTCAACACCATGAGCTCTCAAGGTATTTGAGCTTGCATTTAGGGATCTTCTCCTTCACTTTGATCTTTTATCATCTCTTTTTTGTTCAAGTATTCCATTCTATCTTTTTCCTTGTGTTTTATCTTTTTTTTTCTTTGAGTCAATATGTCGAACACCTCAAATGTGTTAATGGTAGGAGTAGATAATAATGGCGATATAGTGATAGAATCATTCGCAATCTAACATAATGCATCACAGGTGAGCTGCCTGTTTTTTCTCCTCTATGGGCTGCCACAGCAGCTTGCCAGTTTAACGGATAGGTAGCTCACATAGGTAAGCTGCCTATTTTTTCTCCACTGCGAGTTGCCACAGCAGCTCACCGCAGCTCGCACGGGCAAGCTACCTGCTTCTTCTTCACCGTGAGCTACTGTGGCAGGTCGTCTGCTTCCTGTGCGAGCTGCTGTTGTAGCTTGTAGTTCCAGTGAGCTGCCCACTCGCATGTCTTCTGATTGTGTGGCTCATGTTTCCTCTATCCCTATGACACATCATGATATCTCTCATCAAGAACCTATGTTTAAGTCCCGTCACCATTAATTTCCTAGTGGAAGGGGCCCTATCGAACTTCAATATTTAGATGGAGCTCCCCCTAATACAATTAAAGTTATTCTCGATCTTCTAGTTTGCGAGGGTGAGTCTTGGGATGAAGAGCTTAGTGAGAGGAGTTGTAATGCCCAATTCTCTCCTACATAGCCAATAATAAGCATGTTGCATGAATATGCATCTAATCAATGTGTATTATTGAATTATGGCATACAAATAGCATGATTGCATAAACTTGAATAATTATTATTATATGATCTAGTTATGCTTTAACATGCATCAGTACATGAAATATGAGATCAAACTTTTGTTTCTTGATTTAACATATTCCTTAAGTACCTTTTTGTAGTGAAAAGCTCGGTATCTCAGTAAAGGAAGATTAATGTGTTGAATGGCCATGAAATGAATTATTTATTTTGCTCCACACTAGTTATATGCTAAAGTGATTAATTACCTAAATATTTACTTGAAATATGTTACATTTGGCTAAAAACTAAAGTATGCAAAAATGTGCAATTTAATTGGTTGGTTGACTAGGTTGCATGGAATTATTATAAACCACGTTACACTTGATTATAATACCAGAGCATTAATTTTTGTCATCTTCCTAGCCCATAAACGTGGCTTTTGGCATGAGAAGACACCAAGCATGATGCAACCAATCATCACCCTCCACTTACCTCTCTTTGAAAGGTCAAAGAAATCATTTTCATCCATATTTCTTGTGGAAGCACCTAATAAACGACCAACCCATATTCTCCTAAGTTTCTCCCAAATTTTTACACTCTCATACTCACAAAAATTGAATTCAATCCATAGGAATCCATAGAACACAAACTGGAACAAGTTTCCACACTTTTAAGCTTGAAAACTGTTGATTTTGAAGCTTAATTCCAACTTGATCAAGGTATATTCTTTTTCAATATTTCTTATGATAAATTTGTAGTATCTTGGATGGTTACATGTTTTAGTATGTTTTTGCATAATCAAAAACTTAAGTAGGTTACATTTAAAGTCAAAATCAAGCTAGTTAAGCTACTTTTTATTAAAATTGATAGTCTTTTGAAATATGCTTAATTTACTTATTATTAATCTTGTAATGATTATATTGTGTTCGGAAGTTTCTTTCAATGATTGAAAATAATAGCAATTAGTTTGCTTAATTGAAGGGTACAATCAATTTAAGTTAGAACCGCATTTACGTCATGTTAATTTGGATTGTGTGCATATTTTAGGGACTAACCTAATAATTATGTTTGAATTATTAGTTATTTAATGGTTGCTCTAATATTTAAAATCTTAAATTAGTAATAAAATATAGAGTATGTATTGTTTTTAAGGTTATGTAATTGATATGAAATTATTTATAAAAGATTGAAAAGTATATATGAACTTTAACTAAAATAGACTAAATGATTTACAGCATACATTAATTGTTCGTATATTTTGATTCACATAAATTCTTTTTTTTTAGAAATATAAACTTGAATTCTTCTAACAACTTCCCTATGAATCGACATCGAACTCACAATAAATTTATTACTTAATGCAACCTACACTTGGGTTTGCAAACTTAAAGTTTTAGCAAGTTTTTGGCGTTGTTGTCGGGAAAGGCAAAGTAAGTATTCAGGTTTGTTAATATTTTTTCTTTGTAAATATAGTTTTTTTATTTTCTTTATGGATATATGGTATCGTAGTCATAATTCTCGGCATTTAGTTAGAAATAATTCTGAAACTTTATTTGAAAATTTATTTGAATATCTCCACATACTTCCACCATGGCTGAAAATGAAAGTGTCCAAGATAAAAAAAAGAATCAATAGGTGCGTACCATACATTATTACTTGCAATCTCTTTGAAATTCTTCTCCTTCTTGTTTCACTTTTTCTCTCATTGCAAATAACTTTCAATTCAAGGTAGGTATGATCCCTTTACTACCTAATTTTCATGGTTCAGACTCTAAAAGCCCTTAGTTGTATTTGAAAGTATTTGATTAAGTATGTGCTACTTTTGATGACCAAACTTGTACAAATGAGATTGTTAAACTCAAATTATTTTCTTTTTCTTTAAAATATAAAGCAAAAACTTGGCTTAATTCTTTAAAGTCTAGGTCAATTGGCACTTGAGAAGAAATGAAAGTTGAATTTTTGAAAAAATTCTTTCCAACTCTTAGAACTAATGCTTTGAAAAGACAGATTCAAATTTTCTCAAAATTCTAATGAAGCTTTCTTTGAATGTTGGGAAAGATTTAAAGATTTGTTGAATTCATGCCTACATCATGGTTTTGAAAAATGGCGCTTAATTAATTTTGTTTATGACGGTTTAACTCCTGAAACAAAATAATTTGTTAAAAAAATATGTAATGGTGAGTTTCTTGATAAAGAACCTGATGAAACCCTATAATATCTAGATCATTTGACAGAAAATTCTCAATCATGTCATAGTGTTAATTCTTTTTAAGGTTCTATTAGATCTGATCTTGCTAATAGTAATAAAGGATAATATTACCTTAACTAAGAAAATAATCTAAATGCTAGGCTTGCTAGTTTAACAAGAAAAGTTGAAGCCATGGAACTTAAAAAAGTAAAGAAAATCAAATTTGTGCAAGAGGAAGAAGTTCGTAGCAATTGTGAACTTTTGGGACGCGTCACCAATGAATGTCCAAACATTCCAGTACAAGAAAATTTCATAAACACATTCAAAAAATATTTCCATTCTCCATATTCTGAAATTTACAATCCAGAATGGAGAAATCATCCCAATTTTAGTTGGCGAGATGATAACCATGCCCAACTGCTGCATTCACAAAAATCACCAAACTTTCATTCTTATCTAGCTCCACATACAAAATCCCTTGAGAAGACTTTGCAAGTATTTATGCATGAACAAACAAACATCAGTAATCAGACTTCACAAACTATCAATGAGATTAGAAGCACACTTTCAACACTAACAGCTTCTTTGCGTACTCATGAAAAAGGTAAATTTCCTGCTCAACCTCGACCTAATCTTTCCACTTAGTGTCATGTTTCTCCTTCAAGTGAAAACGCAGTCAAGAAGGCTAATTCAATTACAACAACTCTTCGGAATGACAAAGTTATTGATAAGACTATTAATCCCAATGAGAAAGTTTCTAATCCACCTCCAAAAATAAAAAATAGAAATAGTCTTGACGATGAAGGTAAATTTGAAGAGGGTAAGTGTGAAAATGATGAAAAAGAAAAATATTTACCTCCAACACCCTTTCCTCAAAGATTGCAAGAAACTAAGAAATTGAACAAAAAATGCTGAAATGTTTGAAATTTTTAAACAAGTCAAGATTAATATTCCATTGTTGGATGCAATTAAGCAAGTTCCACCTTATGCCAAATTTTTGAAATATTTGTGTACAATAAAAAAAAACATCATGTACAAAAGAAGGCATTTTTGACTGAAAGTGTTAGTTCAATCATTCAACAATTCACTCCACCCAAGTACAAAGATCCAGGTTGTCCAACCATTTCATGTATTATTAGAAACACTAGAATAGAGCATGCTTGGCTTGATCTTGGTGCTAGTGCAAACCTTCTACCTTCCTCAGTTTATGAACAATTAAGTTTGGGAGAACATAAAATAACTTCTGTTGTACTCCAACTAGCTAACCATTCGATTAAAGTTCCAAAGGGAGTAGTAGATGTATTTGTATAAATTGATAAGTTTTACTTTCCAGTTGATTTCTTTATTTTGGACACAGAGCCTGTTGTACAAACACATACACAAACTCCTATCATTTTGGGTCATCATTTTCTTGCAACTTCAAGTGTTTTGATCAATTGTAGGAATGGTACTTTGAAGTTATCATTTGGAAATATGACTTTAGAACTAAATGTGTTTAATGTTTGTAAATAACCTGTAGAAGATGTCAAAGTACAGAAAGTGGATTCAATTGAGGAACTTGTTCATGAATGCTTTATTACCATTAACTCTTCAGATTCTTTCGAGACTTATTTTGAAAGTGAAAATATTTGTAAAAAGGTATGTATACTAATATTATCTCTAAATTTTTGCAGGCACAAGAAAAATATTTTTGGAAGCCAAGGTTTGAAAAACTTTCATCATCAATAGTAAAATCTATTCCATCAAGTATTAAAGCTCTCGTGGTTGATTTGAAACCTTTGCCAATTGATTTGAAATACTCTTTCTTGAGTAAGAATGAGACTTGTCTAGTAATAATTTCTTCCAAACTCGATGCGTCTCAAGAAGGTAAGTTGATCGAAACTCTAAAAATGCATAAGAATGCTTTAGGATGGACCATTGCTGATATTAAAAGTATTAATCCTTTCATTTACACGCATAGCATCTATCTAGAGGAAAATGCTAAACTTTCTAGAGAAATGCAACGAAGGCTAAATCCTAATATGAAAAAAGTAGTGAGAAATGAAGTCACTAAACTCTTAGATAATGGAATTATTTATCCTATTTCTAATAGCAAATGGGTATGTCCTACTCAAATTGTACCAAAGAAATCTAGAGTTACTATAGTCAAGAATGAGAATAATGAATTAATTCCAACTAGAACTATTACTGGTTGGCGAATGTACATTGACTATAGGAAACTCAACTCAGTTACTAGAAAAAATTATTTTCCATTACTTTTCATGGATCAAATTTTAGAAAGAGTTGCAGGACATGAATTTTATTATTTTTTAGATGGATATTCTGGGTATAATCAAATTACAATTGTACTTGAAGATCAAGAAAAAACAACTTTTACATGTCCTTTTGGTACTTTTGCATATCGAAGGAAGCCTTTTGAATTATGTAATGTACCAGCTACATTCCAATGATGCATGCTTAGTATTTTTAGTGATATAGTTGAACATTTTCTTGAAGTTTTCATGGATGATTTTTCTATTTTTGGTAATTCATTTGATGATTGCCTATCTAATTTAGAAAAGGTTTTGATCAGGTGTAAAGAAATGAATCTTGTACTCAATTGGGAGAAATGTAATTTTATGGTAATAACTGGTATTGTTCTTGGACACATTATTTCTTCAAAAGGTATTGAGGTTGACAAATCTAAAATTGAGTTAATTATTAATTTACCAACACCAAAGACTGTGATGGAGGTTAAATCATTTTTAGGACATGCTGGTTTTTATAGAAGATTTATCAAAGATTTTAGTATAATATTTGAATTTTTGTATAATCTTCTAACAAAAGATACTATTTTTGAATTGACTGAAAATTGTGAAAATATTTTTGCTAAGCTTAAAAGCATGCTTACATCTATTCCAATTATGTAGCCTCCAGATTGGACTTTACCTTTTGAAATAATGTGTGATACTAGTGATTATATTGTTGGAGCTATCTTAGGACAAAGAAAAGATAATAAACCATATGTTATTTACTATGCAAGTAAAACTTTAAATGTTGCTTAATTAAATTATACAACAACTGAAAAAAAATTATTTGTTGTAGTTTTTACATTAGATAAATTTTGATCTTATCTTGTTGGCTCACCAGTTGTTGTTTTCAGTGATCATGCAACTTTGAAATATAAGAAGTGGGAAACTGGATAGACGAGAGATGGTCTTTAGGATGGGAAATGAAGCAAGAGTTGTTGCATTAGCTATAGACACCGTTAATCTAACTTTTGAGAATGGTTCTGTAATAGTTTTAAACAATTATCTTTTGATTCCACATATATTAAGAACATTGTCTCTATTCCAGTTTTGGATAGAGAATGTTTTAGATTTATAATTACGAATGGAAATTATTTTATTTTCAAACGTTCTGATTTTATCTATTCAGGTTCTTTGATGAATCGTTTATATTACTATTACTCCCCTTAAACCTATTTTCATAATTTAACAAAATAAAAGAAAATTAGATAATCATAGTTCCATGAGCCTATGTCACGCAAGATTATGGCATGTTTCTGAGAAAAAGATTAACAAGTTGGCACAATTGCATAATCTAAAAAATGAGCAACAACTGTCAACATGTGAATCCTGCCTCAAAGGAAAGATGACCAAATCTTCATTTATTGGACAAGTGGAGCGAGCCAAACATCTATTGGATTTGATCCATACAGATATATGTGGACCACTGAGTGTTAGCGCACGTAAGAACTATAACTACTTCTTAACCTTTACTGATGACTTCTCTAGGTATGGTTATGTGTACTTTTTGAGCTACAAGTCTAAAGTATTTGAAAAGTTCAAAGAATTCACAACCGAAGTAGAGAAAGAAAATGGCTTAAGTATAAAGACTCTTCCATATAATCGAGGAGGTGAATACTTAAGCCCAAAGTTTTTTGATTATCTAAAAGAGTATGGGATTCTCTAACAGTGGACTCCTCCTGCTACTCCACAACTCAACAGAGTTGCGGAGTGTAAGAATCAAATCTTGTTGGACATGGTTCGATCTATGATAAGTTCCACTACATTACCTCTTTCTTTCTGGGGCTATGCCTCAGAAACGGCGGCATACCTATTAAATAGGATTCCCAAAACACCATATGAGATATCGTGTGGAAAGACACCTTTTTAAAAATACCTTAGGGTATGGAGGTGTTCTGCTTTTGTGAAGCAGCAAATGGGAGATAACTTGGATATGAGATCTAGCTATGTATATTTGTGGGGTATCCGAAGGAGTCTATTAGATATTATTTCTAAGATACTTTAGAATAAAGGGTGTTTGTTTCGAGGAATAGCACCTTCCATGAAGAAAAATTTCTTTTAGAGAGAAGTGACAAAGTAATGGAACTTGAAGAAATTCAAGAACCATAGAATGCCCTAACTGTTGTAGTAGATAACATAATAGCTGATGATGGGCCCTTTGAGGCACAACCTCTTCGAAGATCTGAAAGAGTATCAAGTGTACCTAAGAGGTACAGCTTGATGTTAGAGAATAAAGAAGAAAGACTCTCCTTGGATAATGATCCAATAAGTTATGGAAATGTGATGTCTGATATCCACTTAGGGAAATGGTAAGAAGCTATGCAGTCTGTGATAGACTCTATGTACTCTAATAAAGAATGGTCCTTGGTGGACCCACCATAGAGAATTGTTCCCATTAGCTACAAATGGGTCTACAAGCAAAAGCTTGGAGTAAATGGAGAGGTAGAGACCTATAAGACACATTTAGTTGCAAAAGGTTATACTTAGAAGCAAGAAATTGATTATAAGGAAACTTTTTCACTAGTAGCGATGCTTAATTCCATTCGAATATTGCTAGCCATATTTGCATATTATGGCTATGAGATAGGTAGATGGATATGAAGATCATTTCCCTTAATTTAAACATTAAGGAAGAGATATATATTATGCAGCCAGAAGGCTTCATATCTAGTGGGAGCAAGCAAAAAGTTTCCAACCTCCAGAAATCCATATATGGACTCAAACAAGCTTCGAGGAGTTAGAACATCCAGTTTGATGAAATTATCAAAATATTTGACTTTCATAGAAACCTAGATGAACCATGTGTCTACAAAAAGGTTAGTGGGAGTGCAGTTACATTTATTTTACTCTATGTTGATGGCATCCCACTCATTGAGAATGATATGGTGATGTTGCAGTCAACAAGGACTTGGTTGTCTAATTAATTTTTTATGAAGGAGTTGGGAGATGTATCTTTTATCCTGGGGATAAATATCTATAAAGATTGATCCAGAAGGATGATTGGGCTATCCCAGTCCATGTACATTGATAAAGTGCTAAAAAGGTTTAGTATGGAGGAATCCAAGCGAGGATTCCAGCCTATGAGTCATAGGATTTCACTCTCTAAGGTTATGTTTTCCAAAATACCTGAAGAGAGAAAAAGGATTGCTTGCATATCTTATGCTTCTACAATAGAGAGCATAATGTATGCAATGTTTGTATACAAGGCTTGATATAGCACATGCTCTAAGTGTCACGAACAAATATCAGTCCAATCCAGAAGAAGAACACTGAAAAGTCATTAAGATGATCCTTAATTACTTGAGAAGGACTAAGGATATCTTCTTGATATATGGCAATGGGGAACTAAAATAGGAGTGATATACAGACTCTAGATTTTAGTCTGATATAGACGACTCAAAATCCATGTCTGGATACATATTCTAAGCAAGAGACGGCTACAAACTCTATCACTGAAGCTAAATATATTGATGCATCAAATGCAGTAATAAAATCTATTTGGATAGGAAACTTCATTCAAAGGTTAGGTATAGTTCCATCCATTATTGATCCAATAATAATTTATTGTGATAACAATGGAGCCATTGCACAAGCAAATGAGCCAAGATCTCATCAAAGATTTAAGCACATAATGAGACGATATCACTTAATCAAAGAGATCATTGATAGAGGCGACATCAATGTGGACCGAGTTGCCTTAGCTAGCAGACCTACTTACTAAGCCCTTAGCATAGAAGGTAATCAATGGACATCTCAAGAAAATGGGTCTTAAATACATAGGCAATTGGAGCTAGGAGAAGTGGGAGATTGTTATAGTAGGATGCCCAGTGCCCTAATTAGATTGGCTGTATTGTACTTTTTTTCTTTTATAAAGACAATCTTATTGGGAATTATATTAATAAAAAAAGGCATTTTCTTTATCTTATGTGTTGCATCTAAGGCTTTGGTCTTAAATAAGAGTTCTCAATTAGATGGCGATCATGAAACATGTCTCTAAAGCTTTGGTCTTAAATAAGTTTTGAGTCAAGATCTTTTTGAGATTGGACATCAAATAACTTAGTAAAACTTGCACATACGATGCATTCCATTGGCACTAACGTAGTGACACAAGTGTATGTATGTGGGTGCTTGTTAGGGAATAAGTACACCGAACATGCCTTGCAAGAAATTCTTAACTGGAGGTTTTGCCTGTCGAAATAAGAATTTATGTGTTGCGATAGTACACGATTAGTTCTCGAATTTGAGGCTCGATGGTAGCTTTGTGTGCATCCTATAGCACTTTAATATATCTTCTAATTACTTGACAATCACAAAGAAGGTATGTTGGGTGTTGAATTGGTATGCATGTAGGTGTGTTAGTGGCTAACATAGAATTCGACACTTGTCTTTTTAAACAAGAAAATCTCATGTGTTTTCACAGTTCGTGATTCAAAGATCTTAGCCAAGGCAGGATGAATTGTGATTCATCAGGATTCATAGAAACTTGAAATGGGATCATAATTATTGAATCATTTAGGGTTTTGACTTATAATTCATGCTCCAGATTCAATCGGGATATCAGTTGTCGAAATAATTGTACGTGTATGAGACTCGCAACTGAAATAGGTTTATTCACTATTTCACTTAAGAAAATATTGCCATGATTACTTGATAGGTGTTTTTATGGGTAGTGAGGTTCTTGGAATTAAAAAATTAGTTTCAAGTAGATTAATTAATTGGAATAATTTTTATTCATAAGTTAAAAATATTGCAAGCCCATTATTAGCTTAGTAGTGAACCTAAAGAAAATAACATTTTTAATTTTGGGATTTACCCAATGATTGAAAATTAATTAATTTAATAATTATTAATTAATTAAGGATTCTATTCAATTTAATGGTTAAATTAAATTATTCAATTAAGTAATTAAATTATTTAAATGGACATAATTTGATTAGGAAGTCCAATTGGAGTAAATTGTAATTAATCAATTGGATTGATTAATTTAGGATTAAATCAATTAGATTGATTTGTGAATTTTTAAGTCCAAGCCCAAAAACTAATATGCATTAGTAGAATATGAAGAGAATAAATTAAATAAATATGATTTATTTAATTAACATATTATAAATAAATAAATAAAGTGACCAATTTTTATAGGATAAAAATTAGCCACTAGGATTTATTTTATATAAATATATTTTAGTTATATATTTGATATATATTCATCTTGATATTATTTGAAGAGTTCAAATTAATATCAAGAATATATGTGGATAATTTTGATGACTAATGTAGTCTCAAACAAGTCCAAATACATTGGAGAGAGAAAAAGAGAAGTGTTATTGGAAGATTTAGAATCCTTCCAAGATCAAACTTTGAAATAATTCAAAATTGACAAACTCTCCAACAGTTGGAGTACGAGAAAATTTTTAGCCCCTATATATAGGGATGGACGAAAATTACATGTATTAATTAGCAAAAAATTATTTTGTTAAGTCTTCTATTTTTCTCTCCAAGAAAGAAAAAGGTGTTTTCTTGAAATCTTTATTTTTTTGTTCTTTAAAAGAAAACTAGTTTGTTGATATTCTCTTTATATCTATGTTTCGAAAATTTGAAGAATCAATCTTTATTGTTCTTGAAAGTTTGTTCTTGATCCATCAATTAGATTAAAAAGGCAAAATTTACTCTGCATCCTGATTGCTAAATGATTAAAAGAAAACTAACGAATCCTTTTAATTGGTGTTATTTTTCATATTGTGGATCTGATAGAAGGGAGACACAGATCCCTAGGAGTTCTAAAAGTCTAGGATAAGCAATTGATTGTTTCATTCTCTATAACAACTGGAGTGCATGAAAGGTATAATTCAAATTAATATATTTGTTTTATATATATTGACTTGAATAAGCACGATCATTAGAATTACTTTCAAATTGAGGAGAAAAATTTATTTGATAAATTTATGTTTTTATAAAAAATTTAATTTTCTACTATGCATGCCCCTACGATTAAAGCGAACCCAACACTTCGATCTGAGGATAAATGAACATCATATCGCATATATGGTTACAGTGGCATCTTAAGTTAAATAACTAATTCATGCACTATCAGAATGATTGGAAACTTTCCATTCAACTATTATATTGTTAGAGTAGTGCTCGACGCGTCAATTAGATTAGACGTCTTTTTGTAAAATAATATTTTTCAAATTATATATATGTAATGGACATTCTCTTTATCTTCAATTGTGAATAGTAATTAGATAAAGTTCCTAGATTGAACTTAACTACGGGGCTTGGTCGCGCATATGGTGGTAATTATGGAATGTCTCTAAGACTTTGGTTTTAAATTAGTTTTGAATCGAGTTCTTTTTGACATAGGACATCGAATAGTTCAATAAAACTCACACATATGATGCATTCTTGCATGAGAAGGATGTCTCACTCCATAGACATTGGCGTTATACTAGTGCATGTATATAGGTACTTGTTAGAAAAAAAGTATACTGAATAGGCCTACTGGAAATTCTTAGTTGGAGATATTATTTGTCGAAGTAAGAATTTTTACATTACGATAATACACGACTAGTCCTTAGACTTGAGGCACCATG
This sequence comes from Paulownia fortunei, assembly GCA_019321725.1. NCBI lineage: Eukaryota > Viridiplantae > Streptophyta > Magnoliopsida > Lamiales > Paulowniaceae > Paulownia > Paulownia fortunei. Next base: position 14,091,491 of record CM033114.1, read on the forward strand.
CTAGCTTTGTCCACATCGCGTTCTATCTTGATATTATTGGGTTCACTATAACCTAGGAGGTGAGCGCAACAAAAATTAAAATTTTTAAATAAAACTTACAATAGCATTTATTGCATTACCCTCGGTTTCACAATGATTTTAACGATTGACATTATTAATAGTTTAATAAATAGAAAATAAATTAAGAAAGTGATGTAATTCATTACTCTTTTTGAACTCTCCAATTTAATGCAAGGCTGGAGGCAATCAATTGCCAGATTGTTGAAAAGTTTTCACCAAGGAGCCCACACATCCCCCCTTTAAAGAAGTCCACACCTTGGACTAGAATAACTAAAAACAAGCTTAGAAAGGTTTGTGTACTAATCTTTGTTTCTTTTTCAAGCTTAGAGAGGAGTGTTTACTAATTTTTAATCCAACTAGTGGAATAAAAAATTAAGTGTTTATAATGATTGTTCTTAATCCAACTAGTGGAAGAGAACAATATACTTGGATACTGAAGAGAAAATGAGAGAAGAGAGAAGAAAGAAAATATTTTTCTTTTTCTTTCTATGGCTGAATTCTTGAGAGTGGAAGAGAGGGACTTTTTATCTTCAATTTTATTTTTAAATGGAGGCTACAAAAACTTAGATTAAACCTAATATTATCCTCACATGTTAAATTGGTTGTTTGGAAAGTCTAATTTTCCTAACAAACTAAATCCATATCAATCTAAACTCCTTGTCCTTTTACTCTTAGTCGTCGAAATTGGCCACCAATTTCTGGCCACCTTCTTTCCTCCACATTCATTGAGCCTATCCCATAAATCCAACTTGATATCTTATATTAATTAAATAAAAAAATTATTTTTCCTAATTAACTTATTTCTTCTAATATTCCAAGCGGACTTCTACTAATGAGCCATTTTAAGTTGGGTTTGGAGTTGATCAAGCACATTATTTATCTAATTAATTAATTAGCCCAAGTGAAATCAGTTGATACAATCAGTTAATTAATTTACTCCAAATTAGATTCCAATCTTATTATGTCCAATTAAGTAATCCTATTCATTGAATAATTAACTCAACCAAATTAAATTAATTTAATCCTTAATTAATTAATCTAATTAATTATATCCAACTCTTTGGATTAATTTTAGACTAGGGGTTATTTATTCCAAATTATCTGTTACCCTTTAAGTTCACTACTAAGCTAGTAGTAGGCTTACAAGATTTGTAAATAATTATTTTAATTGATTAATCCAATTAATTAATGCTCTTCAAATTAACTCTTTAATTCAAAGAAACTCACTATTCATGAAAACATATAGCAAGTAATCATGGCAAACTAGTTATCAACAAATCTCCCGATTGAGTATAGGGTATAGATAAAAATTGAAACCCTAATCGACTTAATAACTGAAATGCCCAATTGTCACCTACATAGCCAATAATAAGCATCTTTCATGAATATGTATTTAACCAATATGCATTATCGGATTATGGCATACAAATACATGATTACACAAACATGAATAATTGTTACTATAAGCTCTAGCTGTGCTTTAACATGCTTTAGTATATGCAATATGAGATCAAACTTTTGTTTCTTGATTTAACATATTCCTTAGGTGCCTTTTGTAGTGAAAAGCTCGGTATCTCAGTTAAGGAAGATTGATGTGTTGAATGGCCATGACATGAATTCTTTGTAATTGCCTAAGTATTTGATTGAAATATGTTACATTTGGCTAAGAATTAAAAGTATGCAAAATTGTGCAATTTGATTGGTTGGTTGACTAGGTTGCCTAAAATCATTCTAAACTCATTGCAATTGAATATAACACCAAAGCATCAATTTTTATCATCTCTCTATCCCATAAACATGGCTCTTTGTATGAAAGAACACCAAGCATGAGTCAACCAATCATAGCCCTACATTTACCTATATTTGAAATGTCAAAAAAATTATTTTCATCCATATTTTCTTGTGGAAGCTCCTCAAGAATGACCAGCCCTTATTTTTTGTAGTATCTTAGATGGTTACATGTTTTAGTATATTTTTGTATGATTGAAAACTTAAGTAAGTTACACTTGAAGCTAAAACCAAGCTAGTTAAGCTAATTTTTAGCAAAATTAATAGTCTTAGGAAATTTTTTAATTTACTTGTTTCTATTGATTTTGTAATGCTTATATTGTGTTTGGAAGTTTCTTTGAATGATTGAAAACAATAGCAATTAGTTTGCTTAATTAAATGGTACAATCAATTTAAATTAGAACCGAATTTATGTCATGTTAATTTAGATTGTGTGTATGTTTTAGTGGCTGCCCTACTAATTATGTTTGAATTATTAGTTATTTAATGGTTGCCCTAATGTTTAATGTCTTGAATTAGTAGTAAAATATGAAGCATGCATTGTTTTTAAAGTTATGTAATTGATATAGAATTCTTTATAAAAGATTGAAAAGTGTATATAAACTTTAACTAGAATATACTAAATGATTTATAAAAAAGGATATTAAATGGTACATGATTTGATTATGTTAGGCCTTTAACACATCCTATCTTCCAAAGAGATTGATCTTTTCACTTGCCACAAAGTGGACTTGAGATAAGTTGGAACTTTTATTTGTTGCATCACAAAAATCATATAATATTATTCATGTTTTAATGTGATTGTCATTATTTGTCAATGATGTAATGTTTGATGCCTTTATGGTTTATGAAGCATGATACTGCTAAAGATATAATAAAGTTTTCTTGAAAAGAAAGTATGATACTTGATTGATGGTCGGGTAGACAAGGGACGCAGGAGGGACCGACGGACCCAATAAATGGTGGAAACTACTTGAGGTTGAAAAACTAGTATAAGAAAGCCACAATGAATGAGATAAAATATGGCTAATACCTGAGGTTGACCAAGTATGGAAACCCCGTATTATATCTCTTATTGGCCAATCATTATGAACAAGTTTCGAAAACCACGCTCTATCACTATTAGTTAGGTATCACACTTCAAGGGTCTTAAAGAATGATTTATGAATGAAAGTTATTAATTAGAATAATGCATTTAATGATTTATGAGATATGCATATATGTTATTTGTTATTGTATTAGTTTCATCTTACTCAGCCTTTAGCTCATTAGATTCATGTGATGCAGGTGGAAATGTACAGGTTTAGAGGTTGACTGAGTCTCTAGAGTGACTGAATAGAGATTTGTTCATATGCCATGCTTCGAATTATTTTGTAGTTTATTTTGTAAACTCTGTTTTGTTTTTAAATAAGCCGCTCTATTATGGTTTTGTAAACAAATGTACTTAGTTTTGATATATGTATATGGTGTGTTTAAAACGATTCAAGTTCTTTCTCTTATAGCTAAAAATGAGAACTTTTATTAAAACCATATCTCTAATATTGATGAAAAAAATTAATATTTCTTGACTTAACTGTATCAGCTTATTTAGGCTCTACAGTTAGGTTAAGGGGTGTTACAGTTTGTGGTATCAGAGCGGAGGTTTAGTCGTTCCTATAGACAGAAAAAAGCATATGAACTCATCCTGGCTGGGAAACTTGGTCAACTACTTGTTTATTTACCTTTATGTTTATTTGATTATATTTCATTCCATGTTATTGTTATGATTATGCATTTATTATTGGCTAATGAATGGAATAAGATTAGGTAATGCATATCAAGTCATGGCACCAAAAAGAAAGACAATAGGTGATCATGAGAGTAATCATAGTATGGTGGACAATTTGACTGATCTCATTCAACAACAAACTAGAATGCGTGGTAAACAGATACAACAATTGCTAGATATGCAACAAAGAACCCAAGAATAGAATCAACGACTTCCTTCACTACAAGCTCGACAAGATCCTTCATAGGCTGTATATGAGAAGTTTAGAAAAATGGAACCTGTTGATTTTACTGGTGAGTCAGTTCCTATGGTTGTAGAGGAATGGGTTAAATCATTAGACACTATCTTTAACTACATAAAAATTGATGATGCTGAGAAGGTACTCTGTGCAATCATCTTGTTGAAGAAGGATGCTAGAACCTGGTGGGAAGGAGCTAAACTTGCAGTGAATTTGGAAGAGCTAACTTGGGAGAGGTTTAAAATAATATTTTATGATAAGTATTTCACTAGAGATGCTAGGTCGCTCAAAGTAAAAGAATTTTTAGAGTTAAAACAAGGAGGAATGTCTGTATGTGATTATGTGAGAAAAGTTGAACAAGGTTGCAAGTACGTGCCATACATCGCCAGAGACAACAATGAGAAGATGGATCATTTCTTGAGGGGCCTTAATCCTGAAATTAGAAGAGATGTGAGAATGTCTTCAGTAACAGAGTTCAGGGAACTGGTGGACAAGGCTTTGATGGCCGACTTAGATAAGAAAGAGATTGAGAAACTTCATCAACAAACGAAGCAAGTATTCATCCCAAAAATTTGAATTAGTGGAAGAAATGAGAGCAAAAATCAAACCAAGGGAATGAAAAACATCCTAGAGTTGGACAGACTTCTACTACAGTTAAAAGGCCTAAATGTGCTAAGTGTGGAAAGAATCATTTTGGAGAATGCTATAGTGGTACTAATTGTTGCTTTAAGTGTAAAAAGCCTGGACATATAGCAAAGGATTGCCCAACAGTGCAGGGGAAAGTTCAGGGGAGAGTGTATGCAATGACACAAGAATAAGCCGATGCAAATGCTTCTGTAGTCACAGGTACTATTTTAATTTATGGGATACCCGCATTTGCATTGATAAATTCTGGATCTACACATTCATTTACATCACGTGCATTTGTGAGAAAATTGGGCATTACACCAGATTTATTAAAAGTAAGGTATAGTGTGACTGTTCCATCTGGGGAAGAAATAGATTCCAACCAAATGTTAAGGGCTTGTTCTATTCAGGTTAGTGATAGGACTCTTTATGCAGATCTTGTTGTTTTACCAATGCCAAATTTTGAGGTTATTTTGGGTATGGATTGGCTTACCAAATATCATGCAACAATTGATTGTAACAAGAAGATTGTGACTTTTCAGCCACTTGGGGAAGAATAGTTTATGTTTAATGGTACCTCATTCTCACTATCTTTACCAATTATAACTGCTTTGAAAGCTCAAAAGATGTTGAATAAAGGTTGTGTTGGATATTTGGCAAGTGTTCTAAACACCTCGGTCGAAGCATAATTAATGCTAAAAAATGTAGATGTAGTTCAAGAATTTCTTAAGGTATTTCTAGATAATTTATCAGGACTACCACTGAATCGAGAAATTAAATTTATGATAGATGTTATGTCGGGAACTACTCCTATTTCTAAAACACCATACCGAATGGCACCAATAGAATTGAAAGAGTTAAAAGCTCAATTGCAAGAATTACTTGATAAAGGTTTTATTCGCCCTAGTTATTCTCCTTGGGGAGCACCTGTGTTGTTTGTGAAAAAGAAGGATGGTACATTGCGGTTGTGCATTGATTATAGAGAGTTGAATAAAGTAACAACCAAGAATAAGTATCAACTTCCAAGAATAGATAATTTGTTTGATCAATTGTAGGGAGCATTTGTATTTTCTAAGATTGATTTGCGCTTTGAGTATCATCAATTGAAGATCAAGGAAAAAGACATACCAAAGACTGCATTCTGAACAAGGTATGGACATTATGAATTTCTAGTGATGCCTTTCGGTTTAACCAATGCCCCTGTAGCTTTTATGGGTCTAATAAATAGGGTGTTCAAGCAATATCTTGATAAATTTGTGATTGTGTTTATTGATGATATCCTAATTTATTCATGGAATAAAGAAAAGCACAAAGGACATTTCAAGATTGTGCTGCAAGTTCTTAAGGAAAAATAGTTATATGCTAAATTCAAGAAGTGTGAGTTTTGGCTTGAACAAGTGGTATTCCTAGGTCATTTAGTATCCAAGGATGGTATTTTTGTTGATCCAGGCAAGGTAGAAGCTGTCATTAAGTGGCCAACACCAACAAATGTATCAAAAGTAAGGAGTTTCTTAGGATTAGTAGGGTACTATCGACGATTTGTTCAGGAATTTTCAAAGATAGCAACTCCAATGACAATGTTGACAAGAAAGAATGTGAAGTTCTTGTGGACCGATGCTTATGAAAGAAGTTTTTAAGAACTGAAACATAAATTGACTATAGCTCTTGTTCTTACCATTCCCACTAGAATTGGTGGATTCGTGGTGTATAGCAATGCTTCAAAAAATGGTTTGGGTGTTGTTTTGATGCAAAATGGGAAGGTTATTGCCTATGATTCAAGACAATTGAAGGAATATGAAAAGAAATATCCAACCCATGATTTGGAAGTTGCTACTGTGGTTTTTGCCTTGAAAATTTTGAGATATTATTTATATGGTGAGATATGTGAGATATACACAGATCATAAGAGTTTGAAATACTTCTTTACCCAAAAAGAGCTAAATATGAGACAAAGAAGATAGTTATAACTTGTGAAGGATTATGATTGTTTGATCAACTATCATCCTAGTAAAGCGAATATGGTTGCAGATGTATTGAGCAGAAAATCCACGTCTTCTTTTTTTGTTATACAAAAGTTAATATTACTGGATTTGCAGAGATTAGAGCTTGAAATTGTACCTAAAGAGAAAAAGTGTTTATTGTCAGCCTTAGTGTTGATACCTGCACTTCAAGATAGAATCAGAGAAGGTCAAAAGGTGGACATACATTTGTGTAGATTGAAAAGAATGATTGAGGCTGGAAAGAGGCCAGACTTTTCTGTTACTGATGATGGGATTATTCGATATAAAGAAAGACTGTGTGTACTGTTTGACAAGGCCATGAAAGGAGATATTTTAGAAGAAGCTTATACTACTTCTTACTCAGTACACCCAGGTAGCAAAACAATGTATAAGGACTTATAACAACATTATTGATGGCCTAAAATGAAGAGAGATATAGCAAAATTTGTGGCTGAATGTCTATATTGTCAAGAAGTTAAGATTGAACATCAAAGACCATTAGGGTTGTTGAAGCTTTTGTTGATTCCAGAGTGGAAATGGGAGCACATTACAATGGACTTCGTGCTTAGATTACCTAGAACACAAAAGGGGTATAATTCCATATGGGTGATTGTTGATAGATTAACTAAATCAGCCCATTTCCTTCCAGTGAAATCCACATACAATATGGACAAGTATACTCAACAATATATTAAAGAGATAGTCAAGTTATATGGGTGCCAGTTTTAATAATGTCTGACAAAGATCCTAAATTTACATCTACATTTTGGAAGAGCTTACACAGTGCCATGGGTACAAAACTTGTATTCAGTACAACATTTTATCCACAAAGTGACGGGCAATCAGAGAGGGTTATTCAGATATTAGAGGATATGTTAAGAGCTTGTGTGCTAGATTTTCAAAGGAGTTGGGATGCAAATCTTCCATTAGTGGAGTTTACTTATAATAATAGCTACTAATCAATAATTGGAATGGTGCCTTATGAAGCATTGTATGGAAGGAAATGTAGATCTCCAGTTCATTGGGATGAAGTTGGAGAACGAAACCTACTTAGTCCAGAAATAGTTCAACATACCGCTAAGGTAGTAGAGAAGATACGAGAGAATGAAGATTGCGCAGAGTAAACAGAAAAGTTATGCAGATAAATGGAGAAAAGATCTAGAGTTTGCCATTGGAGATCATATGTTCTTAAAAGTAGCTCCCATGAAAGGAGTTTTGAGATTTAGAAAGAAAGGAAAACTCAGCCCAAGGTGTGTCGGCCCATTCGAGATTCTCAAAAGAGTTGGTGATAAAGCGTATAGAGTGGCCTTACCTCCATCATTATCTAGTGTTCACAATATTTTCCATATTTCTATGTTGAGAAAGTACATTTCAAATTATAATGCCCAATTCTCAATTCTCTCCTACATAGTCAATAATAAGCATCTTGCATGAATATGCATCTAGTCAATGTGCATTATCGAATTATGGCGTACAAATAGCATAATTGCATGAACAGGAATAATTGTTATTATATGCTTCAGTTATACTTTAACATTCATTAGTATATGAAATATGAGATCAAACTTTCATTTCTTGATTTAACATATTCCTTAAGTGCCTTTTTGCAGTGAAAAGTTCAGTATCTCGGTTAAGGAAGATTGATGTGTTGAATAGCCATGAAATGAATTATTTGTATTGCTCCATACTAGTTATATGCTAAAGTGATTAATTTTCTAAATATTTACTTGAAATATATTACATTTGGCTAAGAACTAAAAATATACAAAATGGTGCAATTTGATTGGTTGGTTGACTAGGTTGCATAAAACCATTCTAAACCGCATTGCACTTGATTATAACACTAAAGCATCAATTTTTTTCATCTCCTTAGCCCATGAATGTGGCTTTTGGCATGAGAAGACACCAAGCATGATGGAACCAATCATCACCCTCCACTTACCTCTCTTTGAAAGGTCAAAAAATCATTTTTATCCATATTTCTTGTGGAAGCACCTCAGAAATGACCAGCCCTTATTCTCCTAAGTTTCTCCCAAATTTCTATATTCTCATACTCACAAAAATTAAATTCAATCCATAGGAATCCATAGAACACAAACTATAACAAGTTTTCACCCTTTTAAGCTTGAAAACCGTTGATTTTAAAGTTTAATTCCAACTTAATCAAGGTATATTATTTTTCAATATTTCCTTGGATGGTTACATGTTTTACTATATTTTTGTATGATTAAAAACCTAAGTAAGTTACACTTCGAAGCCAAAACCAAACTAGTTAAGCTAATTTTTAGCAAAATTAATAGTCTTAGGAAATTGTTTAATTTACTTGTTTCTGTTGATTTTGTAATACTTATATTATGTTTGGAAGCTTCTTTGAATGATTGAAAACAATAGCAATTAGTTTGCTTTATTGAATGGTACAATCAATTTAAGTTATAACTGAATTTACATCATGTTAATTTGGATTATGTGCATGTTTCAGGGGCTGTCTTAATAATTATGTTTGAATTATTAGTTATTTAATGACTTCTCTAATGTTTAATGCCTTGAATTTGTAGTAAAATATGAAGTATGCATTGTTTTTAAGGTTATATAATTGATATGGAATTCTTTACAAAAGATTGAAAAGTGTATATAAACTTTAACTAGAATAGACTAAATGATTTATAAAAGGGATATTAAATGGTACATGATTTGATTATGTTAGGCCTTTAACACATCCTACCTTCCAAAGAGATTGGTCTTTTCAGTTGCCACAAAATGGACTTGAGGTAAGTTGGAACTTTCATTTGCTGAATCACAAGAATCATATAATGTTGTTCATATTTTAATGTGATTGTCATTATTTGTCAATGATGTAATGTTTGATGCCTTTATGGTTTATGAAGCATGATACTATTAAAGATATAATGAAGTTTTCTTGAAAAGAAAGTATGGTACTGTATTGATGGTCGGGTAGACAAGGGACGCGGGAGGGATTGGCGGACCCAACAAATGGTAGAAACTACTTGAGGTTAAAAAACCGATATAGGAAAGCTACAATGAATGAAATAAAATACGGCTAATACCTGAGGTTGAAAGACCAAGTATGGAAATCCCGTATTATTTCTCTTATTGGCCAATCATTATGAACAGGTGCCGAAAACCACAGTATATCGCTATTAGTTAGGTACCACACTTCAAGGGTTGCATTTGACTATTGATCTCATTGACTTCCACTCATGAGATGGTCTCTGGCCATCAAATCCTTGAGCCTCACAATCTTCAAAATATGTTGGCTAAATACAAGAGGGATGCCTTGTGACCATGTTCGGAACATATGGTCGTCGAGTTGTTAATCTACTGCCCACATCTTCCAAAGTTAAACTGGCCTCGACTCGAATCATCTCTGGGCCTCCTCCCTGATATCCATAAGAAATCTGTTGCACTAGAGATCTACCAAAATAAGGCATGGATGGAGCAGAGGGACCTACCCCACCCTGCTCTTTCGCTATATGCTTGCTCAGTTCTAACATTTCAGTGATCATCCAAGAAGCATCACTAGTCAAATAGAAGATCAGAACAGGTGTCAATAATGTAAAGTAGCTTTAAAGAGATTTAGACAGAAAAGTCACTCGTTTCAAGAAAAATGCAAAATTGTTGATTTTTTTTCTTCTTTAGCTTGTTTGCTAAACTTTTATCAAGTTTGTAATTGATTGAGCTACTGAAATCAATTTTTTATTCTATTTTGGACATGTCGAAATTACATTTTCGTTTCAAAAATTGAGAGTTTGTTATTTTTATAATACAAATGCTACTAATATATGATTTTATTATTTTCTTAAACTATAAGAAAAATTATAACCATCATGTCTTATTAACTTAAAAGACATTAAAGGGTGTTTGGTTAAATGTATTTAAAAAAATTTGTAAATTTCACTTCTTATAATGTGTTTTTGAAGCTTGTAAAGATGCTATATTTTATTTAAAAATAATATCTTAAAATGTTTGAATAAAATAAAATAATTTATATATATGGTCAAAATTAAAGGAGTTAATTAAAATTTTAAAAATAAGTTTAAGAACTCTTTACTTTTTTTATAAAAAAAATTATAAACTCTTAAATATCTTATAAAATATTTTAAAGAGTTTATAAATTCACTTAAACACCCTCTTAGAAAAAGTGAACAAATTCCACTATTTTATTGTAAAAATAGTACTAAATTTTTGTGCACATCCCTATTATTGAGGATATATAATGATATTTTTATAATTAAATAAGCTGTTCTGTTATGATTTTGTAAACAGATGTACTTAGTTTTGATATATGTACATGGTGTGTTTAAAACGATTCAAGTTCTTTTTCTTATAGCTAAAAATGAGAACTTTTATTAAAACCATAACTCTAATATTGATGAAAAAAAATTAACATTTCTTAAATTAACTGTATTAGCTTGTTTAGGCTCTACAGTTAGGTTAAGGGGTGTTACACTTTTTATCTTCAATTTTCTATTTAAATGGAGGCTACAAAAATTAGGTTAAACCTAATATTATCGTCACATGTTGAATTGTTTGCTTGGAAAATCTAACTTTTCTAACAAACCAAAACCATACCAATCCAAAATCCCTTTCCTATCTACTCTTAGTGTAAATTGGCCTCTAATTTTTAGCCCCCTTCTCTCCTCTATATTAATTGAACCTATCTCATAAATCCAAGTTGATATCTTATATTCATTAAATAAAAAAAAATATTTTTTCTATTTAATTTATTTCTTCTAATATTCCAAGTGGGCTTGTACTAATGAACAATTTTAAGTTGGGCTTGACTCCATTAAGCACATTAATTAATATAATTAATTATCAGCACAAGTTAAATCAATTGATCCAATCAATTAATTAATTTACTCCAAATTAGATTTTCAATCTTATTAGATCGAATTAAATAATCCTATTACTTAATTGAATGATCAACTCAATCAATTTGGATTAATTTACTTCTTAATTGATTAATATAATTAATTAATTAAATGATTATATCCAACTCTTTGGATTAATTTTAACCTAGAGGTTATTCATTCCAAATTATGTGTGACTCTTCAGGTTCACTACTAAGTTAGTAATGGACTTGCAACATTTGCAAATACTTATTCTATTTAATTAATCTAATTAATTAATCTGCTCGAAATTAATTCTTTAATTCTCAGAACCTCAATATCCATAAAAACATCTAACAAGTAATCATTGCAAATTAGACTTAGGTAATATCAAATGAGCATATTATAATTACGAATACTATGCACCTAAGGTCCTTCCATTAACTAATCTTCCGATTGAGTTTAGGATATGGTTAAACATTGAAACCCTAATCAACTTAATAACTATGATTCCATTTCGAGTTCCAGTTACTCTTGATGAATCATCAGAAATCTTTTTCTAACATTCATCTTACCTTGGTCAAGGATTTCAATTCATGAACTTTAAAAATATAGGAGATTCACTTATTCTAGCAGACAAGTGATAAATCATTTGTTGGCCACTCATTAACCTCCGTACATATAGATGCAATACCCAATGAAATTCATTTGTGATTTTCAGGTAATCAGAGAATGCATCAAAGTAAGACATGATATCTACAAGATTACTATAGTGCCTCAAGTCAAATGATTAATCGCGCACTATCATAACTTATAGATTCATAATTTGACAAATAAATTTTTCAATTAAGAATTTCTAGCAGGTTAGTTCAATGTACTTGTTTTCTAACAAGCACCCACATGCATATACTTGCATCGCTATGCTAATGCTTATGGAATGAGATATCCTCGTCTTACGAGCATGCATCGTATGTGTAAGTTTTATTAGGCTATTTGATGCCTCATCTCAAAAAACCCTTGACTTAAAACTTATTTAAGACTAAAGTCGTAGAGGCACGTTCCATCATCACCATCATATATGTGACCATGCTCCATAACTAAATTTAGTTGAAGGGCTTTATCTAATGCACAGAAATAAAATGTCAGACATAAGATAAAGAAAGTATTTTTTTACTAATATGATTCCTAATAAGATTGTTTTACAAAAGAAAAAAGTACAATATACCCAATCTAATTGGGGCACCGTGCATTCTACTCTAACAGTTATATTTTTTGATTGCATGACGATTACAAAGGGAATACTTGGATATTGCATTGGCTTGTATGGAGGTTAATGAGTGATTGACAAAGGATCTGACACTTGTCTAGTAGAATAAGTTAATATCCTATATTTTAATAGTTTATGACTCATAAGTCCTTGGGCAAGGCAAGAGGAATATTAGACGAGGTTTTCTAATGATTTATCATGAGTCATTGCAACTTAAAATGAAATTATAGTTATTGAGTCATTTAGAGTTTCAACTAATAATACATACCCTAAACTCAATCAGGAGATTAGATGATGGAAAGACCTTACGTGCATGATATATGTAATTGAAATAAGTTCACTCACTATTTCACCTAAGACTAGATTGTCATGATGCACTTTCTAGTTGCTTCCATAACTTGTGAGGTTTTCAGAATTAATAAGTTTATTCCAAGTGAATTAATTCATTAAATTAATTATTATTCATAAGTTGCAAGTATTGCAAACCCACTACTAGCTTAGTTGCAACCTAAAGGGTCAAACACAAGTTTGGATGAAGTATTTCTAATTTAGGAATTGATCAAAAAGTTGGATCAAATAATTAATATAGATTAATTAATTGAGGCTTAATTTAATTCAAAAAGTTAAATTAATTATTTAATTAAATAATTAAATAATTTAGTTAAACTTAATAAGATTAAAAGTCTAATTGGAGTGAAATAATTAATTGATTAGATCAATTAATTGTGTTAGCCATAAATTATTTTAATTATCAAATTAATTTACTCAATTATATAATTAGAATATTAAATTGGGTCTCATATAATTAGGTGAGTTTGATGGAATTAAATTAAATTGATTAGATCAATTAATTAAATTTGGGCCCAATCATTTAATTGGATTAATTGTTGATTTAATTAAAAATCTAAAACCAATTCAAAGTGACCTATTAGGAAAGACTCACTAGAGTTGTTGGAAGAAGATGAAGTTCTAAGAATTAGTAATTTTTTAAATTATTTAATTGAATTAGATAAAATATCTCTAAATATCTTGGGAACGTACATGAGATAGAGTTGGAGATTTTTTTATAGAACTTGTATCAACCAAAAATCTTCCAACTATTAAGAACAGGGCCGAAAATTATGAAGAGTGGAACTCTTGAATTTTCAGCCATCATTATAAAAGCATAAGGGCTGAAAATCTCAAGTATGGAATTTGCGTTTAACCACATGATGCCAGATACATATGTATTTTACAATTCCAAATTGTCAATCAACCGCTAGAATACTTTGGAGTAATTATAAATATTTGCTCGCGCTAGTACACTGAAATAATTGAATTAACAAGCTAATATTGTTATGGCTGTACAAAAATTATTTGTACAGCCGCATTAGTCCCATTGGCTCGAGGAAGTAAGACTATACCTTTTATATTAATTCCTATTTCAGGTATACCATAGCTATTATTGATTCTATTGTAAACTCTAAGCTATGACATTATAGACATGGTTAGATAGCCAATTCTATAACCAATATAAACTAACATATGTGTGATTCGATGGTTTATCTTTAATATTCTTACTAAAAACTCTGAATATATTTTGAATGCATGCTTACTTTCTGCCTCACATGATTTTGTAGATTATTTATAAAATGGCTAAAAATCCATTTGTCACATGATTTTGTAGATTATTTTTAAAATGGCTAAAAATCCATTTTTATCAATTCTGTATACCAATAAACTTGAGTATGAAATATTCCATTTACAGTAGGATTTAGATTTGGCTACAATATCATGCTAATCAGAAGATAAGCATACATTCAAAATATATTGACCTATAATCTAATGTTAATTAGCATAGTGTACTGACATGTCCCTTTTTTTTTCAAATGTGTAATTGTTACACATGAGTTTTTGGGTCAATCCAATTTTAAAATTAACTGTCAATTTTTAATTAATAAAATTATTTTAAAATATAAGAATTTTTAATACCAAATTTAAAATCGGCACATAAAATGATAAATTTATATGCTTTGAATTTTTCATTTGATGATTAGTTAAACATATATTGTATGTTGGCTGATCATAAAACCTAGACCAATATGATTTTGTGTTTATGATTGTTTTGGATTTTAATTAATATGAGGTCTGCCATTTCAGTTATATCTAGGTATTCATGAAATGTTGCTGAACTAGTTGGATTGATTAGATAGAATTATTTTTATTTTTTAATTAAATCACAAAAGTTGTGATTCTACTATTTTCTTATTTGTGAACTCAAGGGCATAAACTAATTTGTATAAATTCATTTCTTATCAAGGATTAAATTAATGAATTAATTACATTACCTAATTTATTGGGAATCTATTACTTAAAGAATTAGATTAATTTAATTCGACAATTCTTATGTTCCACACTTTTTGATTGTAATCTAGGCATTTCAAGAATTAGACTAAAGCACATTGTAAACAAGTCACTGTTTTGCAAAATAATATATGTGAAATTATGCATATCTAAAATGTGAAATTATTTATAAAAATATTATCATGGTATAATTTGGTTACATTAGAATTTTACAAACAAAACATATAAGAAGAATACTAAATATGAACAAAATTAAGTAAATATGAAACAGGTACAACTGTAACCAATATTAAAATTTAATGCAGAACATAAAGAATAAAAGATCTACTTAAGTACATACTTTAAGTATATAGTTCCAAGTTTATTTTAGTACATACATAATAGATGAGATAAAGAATATTATTCAACTAAAATAATGATATTAATAATTAACAATTATATTTAGAAATTGAAATTTAAATACTAAATAGCGAAAAATAAAAAATTTCAAACATTTGCCCATTCCAACTCAATTCAACACCTCGTAGAGCGATTTTGATTATTGACATTGGATTGGGTAGATATTAGGCAAGATAAACTTAAAATTGTAAAAACATTTAACAAAATCTGCCTCACACTACGAACACCTTGACGATAATTTGATAGTTTCAAACCAACATTTTTATCCTATTTTCAACTTTGTGTCTCGCTCAAACACTCTCAGGTGTAGAGGGTCCGCATTTCCGCGGTAATGGAGAATTAAATATGTATTACTACTATTGAACCTTGTCATATTATGAGTCATAAGAATGGCTTTCTTTTATTGCTTATAAGAAATAAAATATACATGATATTGTTGAACAATCTCACAACATGGAAATTGTTCTATAATCTGCCTGTTTTTATGCCAATATTTTAATAGAATTAAAAACTTCTGAGTGAAAAAATAAAAAAAAAAATCTGAAATGCTTTCTAAAACAATATACATAAGATGGTAGAATTATAAATTTATGTGAGATAATATTTTTAAATTTAATGTGCCTTATTTATACTATTAATTCTATATTTATTATTCATTTATTTAATAGGATCGTGCATAACCTACTGAAGTAGGTTATGAAGTGAATTTATAAATTGTAAATACATGGATACCTAAAACAAACTATCTATAGATCTGAAAGGAGATACTCTTGATATTGTGATGGAGCTTGTCAATTATTGACTTGGAGGTAGCTTCTATATACATGTTGCATGGGACTAGGTTGTAGTAAGAATTATTGAATTTAAAACTTTGAAATCGATTTAATTCGCCCCTCCAGATATGAGCGAATTAAAAGAAGTGGTTTCAGTATTGATTCATGGTAAGGAGTGGAATGAGAAAATGCTCTCAGTGGTCCACATCATTATAAGATAACTAAATCACCAATATTTACATATGAAATTTGTTTTGATATTGATGTGCTCCAGTTAGCACAAACCAAGAATCACTAATCCAGCAACTCAGTCCTCAAATTCTCTCTAGGGATTGCTCAGCGAAAACCCTCCAATGCTTTAGTCAATAAGTGATCAAAGAAGATAATCCAGAGAGAATTTGAGTATTGTAAAGTAGCAAGTAATGTGTAATGTATAAAAATACCTCATGAAGATGATGATCGTATACACTGAGAAAATAAGAAGGTAATTGACTAATAAAAAAAATTATATTACCTTGTTTGGATAACTCTAATTAAGAAAATCGTCCACGAATCAAGGGCCCTAGATAAGGCAAGAACTTCCTTTCTTATCCAATACTTGATATAAATAGAATAGAAATTTGCTACTAGTTTCTGCATTTTCCGTCGGGCATGAGGTAAGTTCATTAGTTCAGACCTATCCAGGTTAGTCAACAAAGAGTCCATTTGGGCTAAGTAAATTGTTACCTCAGCTCGGCTATAATCTTTCCTAGATAAAGAGGTTGATATGATAAACATGGGCTTGGGCCCATGAATAACTTAAGCATATAATTGTCATGACTAAGCTTAGATCAACTGAGCCTAATAAAGCCACTAAGGCCATCATAATCGTCCCTTGGGCCTAAGCCTAAAAAGGACAATAAAATCCAATAATCATACACAGAACCAAGTTAAATAAGTTAGCTAGGCCAGATTCAGCCTACATCATCTAGACCATATACTTTAAATAAACTAATGTTTCTAGGTTAAATAGAGTAATCATGCTTTGTGGCTGAGCCAATGCTTTAACCTGACAAGTCATAATCTTTTCAACTTTAGTATTTGAAAGGACCTTAAAAAGGCATGATGGATTAGTTTCCGCATCTTTTCAAAACTCACACTCATCATGGCTTCATGAAATTCCATGCTCAGCAAGATAGCTATTCAATAGCCGTCTCTTCAACTGCCAATGGAGATTTGCCCCTCCATGTGTCTAACTAGCCGACCTTGATCAAAGAATATTATTTATTGAACAAGGAAATAGCCCATTCATCTTCTTCCCCTCATCTACATAAGGGGATTTTTGCCTCCTCTCTAGCACCTTTGCCATTTAAATATTTCAGCATCCTCAATTCATATTTCTCAAGTGACTTCCAGTAATTGAGGTGACTTTCCAGCCATTATTCTCTCACCAAGGCGTTCATCTAAAAGAACTCTAATTACATACTTGTAACTTTCTCTTCTATTGGCAATATTACCTCCATTTTCATTTTCTGCAAACAACCTTTTACCGCCGGACCTTTATAGGGAAATTATTTTCCTATTCTTTGATTATAAAATGTCAACCACTACCGAGTCCACTCATTCCATCCCATTACTTGCATTAATGTTAGAAAGGCTGGAAGAGGAGATCACTTCCCCTCAGTTAGGTTCTCAATCTCTAACTCTTAGGAATGAACAAGAGCTAGAGGAATTTTTTTCCCTTCTTGAGGAAATTAGACATAACTTAGCCCTTCCTTTAGAAGAACCCGAACTAGACCAGTCTTTGCTTATTCCAAAACTTATAGAAAACCTTAGGGGAAACATAAGGATTCCATTTACATACAACATTATCACTCCAATAGAGAATGATTGACCTAATCACCTACCTCTAGGCTACCTCTGTTTTAACTTTGCCTATGTAGATGGAGGTCTTAGGTTCCTAGTCCTCTACTGTTCGAAGCTATTTCCAATCATTTCAAAATCCCTCTGAACTAGCTCACCCACTATTCATTCCATCTAATGGCTAGTTTTGCTATAGTGTTATTACACCTTGGGGAAGAGCTAATTGTAAAACGTTTCTCCTATTTTCATGCCAAGACCTCAAATCTAAGTCTATTCTATCTGACCTTATGAGGGGAAGCTAAGACCCTAAGTAAGTACCCATGCTCTAACGAGGACTGGAAGTAAGGTACTTCTTCTTCTTTATCTCTTCTCCCCTTTTATGGGTTTTCCCGACCCACAGGCTATGGGACCTCCCCAAGCAAGAAAGACCAACCCCAAATATTGGTTTGCTTGAATCTAAATGAGTGCAACTGCAAGGATTTAATAGATATCTCAACCTATATGTTCCATTTTAGTTTAAGTCCTAAACGAGTTGAACTCCTTAAAGATTTAGGTATCTTGCCTTGAGAAGTAGATCTAACTGGTCACTTTTGAACAATGACTTTTTAATGTATGTTTCTTTTCTATTTCTTGCAGATATCATGATGGCAAGCAAGCTCTTGGCTCTCCAAGTGACAGTTAAGAAAAAAGTTGCCTAGTAGGTAACTACCAACCTAATAGTCCAAAGCCCTGCTCTAGTCAGTCTAACAATAGCTAGCCCAGCTTAGGTTACCCAGTAACCAGACAAAAGGCCCCATTGAGTTGTCTACTCCTTGTTCTTCTGGTGTAACCTCCTTGGTTGCTGAGCTAACCAGTCCTCTTCCTCCAAAGGCTCCATGCCCTGACTTAAGTAAGTGTCCTACACAAACTACTAGAGGGTAGGCAGTTGAGGGTCCTATTACCAAAAAGTCCAAAGCATCCTCATGTTAGTTAGTGGTGAGTTAAGGCTCCCCTAACTCTACTTTCTTTCCCAGTAGTTGAATCTTGGACACCAGTGATAGCAGAGCCGGTGCTTAATTGCTTCCCTTCTGACTACAGAGCTATGGAGAAGCTCAACCATGGTACCTCACTTTCACACTTCGTCTCCCTTCAAGCCAAGGTAACTTGAGTTCTTTATCCTCCTTATATTATTACAAGTGTTAGAAACTAACTTTTGTCCTTATTTCAAGCTATTCAGATGATAGAAAGCCTCATCTCAAAGTAGAGGGCTGTGTATATTCTTGAAATTACAAAATAGAAAATAAACAATGTAAAATAAAAATAAACGAACAACTGACTATCAGCATTAAAATCAAACAAAGTCAAACAACCCCTAAACTTAAATAAGACAGTGTCCCCAACGAATCGAAGAAAATGAAGATTAGAAGACTTCTCTAAAAAAATACATATCACGGGGAGTAAGGCACATTGTCATCATCAGAAGAGGATGGTGGAAGCACCAATGGTAAGGAAAAGAGAATGTTAGGTGTATGCCACTAGAGGTATTGAGAGAAAGCACAGTCACAATAGAGGGCATACATCTCATAAGCCGCCAATCAGTGATTCATATGATGGGTATCACAATGGTGATAGACCTCACTACGAAGGCCATCAATGGACTGAAAAAGGTTGTATTTAGAGGTAGAGGCTATTAGTAGGGTGGTGGGAGGAGATGGTGTTACATACCTCGGTGGTAATACAAATGATGAGGGGAGAACAAGGACAACTGTTGATGTCTGTGTAACAGCCTCCTCTAGTGAGACATACTGCTCTCTCAAAATAAACCCAATGCCAGATAGATATGGTGGAGTACCTTTCTTTGATACATAACACATATTCGTGTTTTATTCCAACATATTGTTCAAGTGCTGAAAAAGCTCCTCGGGGCCCCTTAACACCTACATCGCAGTACTGGCCAAATATCAAAGATGGATGTGGTAAACTACCCATCGTGGCACCCTACAGTGTGTAGATGATAGACTTTTGAATAACATAACCGACATTGATGGTTAGGTGCTAGGTAATAACATATAACAGTAATGCATGACCCCAAGTCACATCACCATGGTATCGTGTAGGCATATGCTTGTTACAAAATGAAGTAATGCCAGGTCCGACCAAAAATGCTGAGTGTTGGTAGGGAATGAAAAAGCAGTTGAGGCTTTATAACTTGTTTCCTTCCACTGAGTCCCTGGGCAATAGAGTGTGCAAATGATTTGCTGGATATCTTAATCACCAAGGATAGTGGTATACTGATCATCCTCAATATCTGGCAGATGGTAGAACTTAATGATAACACGCAAGTGGAAGGATACAGTCTTTCTTTTTAGCAAAAACTTTCTTATCTCGATGCTTTAGTGTGCTGGTATGAAATTCCATGACGACTGAAATGATAGCAGCCTCCGACTGCATTCTAGCCTAGTTTTATAGAGAAATGATTCCCTCGTCTAAGTACCATTTGACTTTGGCACTTGAGGTGGCTGATTTAGTGCAGTAGCATTAGTGGTTTAGCTGAGAGTTTTCAACCCAATCACTGTAGTATGAAAGCCTCCCACTTCCTCTATCTTTTTTTGTTCTTTGAGCCGTCTCTATATAGCACTTTCCCTAGGGTCATGAGCTGCCACTAGTGGCTCAGAAAAAATGAGCAAGCCTTGTATAGGTTGGGCTTAGCTTGAGGTCGATTCGTTCAAATATCAGGGGGCTCTCGTGCTTCACTAGATAAAACCACCAGTCTATCGCTTTAAATGGATTGATCAAAACGATATTTTGTAGATTGAGGAGAGAAAAAAAATTAGATCAAAAGAAACTGCCATTTTGGAGTTTTAACCAAAGGCATAATCCAAGCGAAGCACATGAATGCTTGATCGTAACTTAATCTAGTAGTTCAAAAGCATAAGACATAAGGAAAACTTAAAAGATTTTCTCACAAATTAGATTAGAACCAATATCAAACTACTTTCCCTTTAGTAGATCATGAGGGGGTTTTCATTCCTTCTACTAAAGTTGACCATGACATATCACATCGCACCTAATGTCTTTGCCTCACAGCTATTTATCATCATGATTTTGCCCATTGGCTTTTTCTAACTCTGTATCCTTATCTAACTAACAAGTGAGCGGAGTGGTGTGTGAGCTCAGTTAAGCATTTCCATCACTCTACCACCCAGTCAATTCTATTCCATTTAATCCCTTTTTTCATAGCCACATATCTTTTTGGCTAAGGAATGTGATGAAGTATTATTCAAGGACACTAGGCAAGGCATAGATTCCATCCTTCCCTTTTCCTTCAAACGATAGGAGCTAAAATTCAGCTTAGTTAAGGTAGACCAAGGAGAAGAGCTATGCAACAAGGTGTACTTCAAAAGGACAAAGAAAGTCTTTCTTTACATTAAGGGAAGTTTCCATATGAAGCGTCGATTTTCTTTCTGGTGATTGATCAGAAGTAGGTTGGTCCTTAATTCGAAGGTCGGGCTTTGAAGGACATTTACTGAGAAAACATAAGCTCTTTTGAACGAAGCTATTCAAGAACAAATAGATATGTTTCTACTTCAGGAACAAGCATCAGTGATTGGTGAACCAATAGATCCATTTATAACTCCTTTGGAAATGTTACCCAATTCTATATTTCCCATGAATGGCAACTAGTCTGCATGGAGCAAGGTTCCATTAGACCTTGAACAGGCAGTCATGCTGGCTGCTACTATCTTAGCTCTTCAACTGACTCTGGACCAATAGATTGGACTGAATGCTAGAATCCAATTCAGTCAGTAAGTACCGCGGTTCAGAAGAGGCGCTCCTTTAGGTACTTTAAATTCTATGGGTAGCAAGATTTCTATAAGAATGTGAAAAGATGAGAAATTTCCTATTTAAATGGTGGTTCCAAAAAAATGTACTTTTGCATCAAAAAAGCATATTCGTAAAAATATATACATTTAATTGTGCCCTAGAGACATGGTTGAAACATGTACGCCTAGTGTGCAACAAGGCCTTTCCCAATTAGAGTAAGGTAAGGGTGGGGTGATACCATTTTGCATTGGGGACTAACATCTTTTAGGTAGTCTATATCTACAGCTAACACAACTCCATACCATTGCCTCACTACCATTTTGTTTAAAGGTCATTCGAGATCTTTCTAGGAGTATGGCATAGGTTCAAAAGTAAAAGAAAATGTGCCTTAAACGATTTCGACCACATCGATTAAAGAGATTAGGTCTTTGGAAGGGCAAGGAAAATCGCCAAGCACCATAGTAGCTACGATTCTTTTAGCTTATAGACTTTACTTGAGAGTAAATCATTAATTTACCCCCATCTATCTGAATGTCTTAGATATTATTTTGCTTATTCCCCGATCGACTTGAATGGACAACGGACTATTTTTCTCCTGAAGTTGTCAAAATTATTTTCAATAACAAGATCTCATGATATAACCTACGAGCTTCCAAAAATAGGTATAGTTTTCACAAAAATAGAATCCTAGTAACTAGATGCCACCCCCTCGGTACTACTAGTAGCTTTAGTTATTGAATCACGTGTAAGTTAGGTGGTCTGTTATGGTTATTTCATATCCCTCTTTTTCTTTTTGTATGATTTTACTTAATAATTCATAGTAATATAATAACCTTCTAAAGACAAAGAAGGTTGGTTAATCACTTCATACTTACTACCGTGAGACAAGAGATACGTCTCTTACTCAGCCGCCAATTGCTCCTATGCCAGCTCGCTTCGGCCTTTGATCCTTTGCTTACTTTATGCAATAGCTTGGATCAAGGCCATTGCTCTGCTCATTTATACGCCTGATAGAGAATTAATTAAGGTGGTCCTTATTTGGTTATCCTTTACATGTCTACCTTCCAGTCTAAGGAAGAATACCTCCTTATCTTCTCACCACTTACTATTTTTTTGCTATTAAATGGTCATCCCCTTCTAAGTGAAATCTTTGAAAAAGTAATAAATGATAGAAGAAGAACTAAGGAGGGTCTAAAGCTTTGAGTGAGAAAATAAACTAATGGGGTTTTGATTGATCAAAAAGAGAAATCTAATTCAACCAATATGCCCTTCAGCTGAGGTGCTATAGGGATCTTGTTCATTATTAATAAATTGGACCCTCCACAGAAGATCTTTCTCACTTGCGACCATATTTCGACTGTACGTTCTTATCTTTTGTTGTGACCAGATTTTGACTCTACTTTCTTGTCCTTCACTTTCCCAAGTCAAAACAAGACTTATAGATAACAATCAGACATTACCACATACAAGGACCAAAATCCCCCTCCATTTTTTTTTCTCTTATTTCTCTTTTTTCACTAGGTAAACAGAAATTCCTTGATTCAATTATCTTCTCAATTCCTCTGGCTCTCCAAAGAATAGAAAGTCCCCTCATGATAACTTGATCACACAAGGCCAATCGAATTCTTTAGTTAGAACAAGGTGGCGGTACCTTTAGGACTCTTTTCTAAAGTTTTTTCATCAACATCTAACTAGTAGAGCTTCCAGTTTGTTTAATGATATATCATATTTGAAAGTTTGAATAGAGTTCCCTTATGATGCTAACTCTAAGGAATGAGCGGCAAAAGAGTTGTTCTAGATTTTTTTGATAAAAGAAAAAGGGGAAATATAACATTTTGTAGATATTAAAGCGCCATGGAAGATGCATTTCTCATTTAAGCAAAGCAACACTCTAAGCCAAGCTTAAAGGACAAAGGACATATTTCAGAAAATAGGCTATCTACTCAACATAGAGAGCGTAGTTCTAGAGCCCTATTTTAACATCCATTAAGGAAGGAGCGTAGTGCTTTGACTTCCATTCAGTTTGGTGACAATAAGACAAATTGAATTAAGAAATGTACTCAGGAGGACATTAAGAAAACAGTTGCCTAAAGTCCAATTAAGGGAAACTCATCAGCTGTTTTATGTTATATATTTTATGTAGGAATAGAGGTTCCCTCATTAGCTTATGAATAAGATAATATGAGGTATGTAGTCTAGAAGTTTCATCTCTCCTAGCAAGCAAGACCATTACTCTAACCTCTCATATTTAGTGCTTTGACCTTGAAGGTTTGAATGAGCCTGGTTAGGCCCATTTGCATGGCCTTGTAAGGTAGGTTTGGGTATAGTAGGACTTGAACCTACAGCTTGGGCTATAGGAGCTCGGATATTTCAACGCTTCACATTTGAATAAAGAATAAACATCTCCTGGAAAAACATAAGGTACGCTTCACAGGGGCAATAGGGACAAAGCAAGGGCGCATATTAATAGGGTATGCATTTAAGGTAAGTGTGCATATAAGAAAGATACAATTTAGCAACCTAGGAAAGGCTATATGCAGAAAATAACTATTAAAGCATATACCCATAGTTTGCGCATTTCATCAAGCATGTGGTGAGCATACATTCAAAGCCCCTAACTCATAGAGAATTTGATATAATTTAACCCCAAATTTTGCACACCGCGATAACTACTCCAATCCAAACCATTAATTTCATCTACCATACCAATCAAAGAAAGAAAAAGAACCAATCAAAAGTCATTTAATTCTCAAAGAAAGAAAATAATACAAAAAAGAAAACAAAATGAAAGCAAATACATACCTTCCCAAACGAATCGGAGAGATGTAAATAGATGATGTGTAGTGTGGCATGAGTGTGAGTGGAGTTGAATGGGGAGAAAAGGGTTTGAGATTATGTGTGCACGTGCGAGAGTAGGGGGATAGGGGAAGAGAGGATGTGGTTGATAGGCTCATAAATTGTAATATTTTTGACACCTCCATGAGTACAATTATCCATATGTTTGCCTTAAAAGTGATACAATTATGCCTCATTTTTTGATAATTATGTGTAGGGAATAAAAGTGAATAATGGAGTGAAGACATGGTGAAAAATGGCCAAGATTGGACAAAAAGAAACTTGCATTGTGACACCCCTCTGATGGTGCCATGTCGCGAGCATAAAAAATTGGGCAGGTGCTATTTTTTATGGTGCCACAACACTCTCCATTTGGTGCTATCACGTTGGATGAAGGAGAACTCGCGTCGTAGCGCGAGTGCCCAAAATTGAACAGTGAGCAACCTTTTTCGAAGGGCCACAACCCCCTATTTAGCATCGTGGCGCCTTAGGAACAGGGGATTTCACTATGCGGTGCGTGATCTCCGTGCTGTGGCACAAATGGTCCAAAATTGAAAAACATATCCGCCTACTTTTTAGGAACAAATGGCAATCTTATCCATGCATGGAGTCTTTATTATTATACACTACTACACCCTCACACACCATGTGACTCTCTATTAGAAACACTATATACACACACAATTACATCACACAAATGATAGATTCACACATGCTTACACATAATTATCTTGAACAATACATAATACTCTTCATAAAACACATAATTCATGACCCACACACACTACACCCCAAAATTCTCACACACTCTTTCTCTCCATCCCAAATCACACACTTTTTCATATTTCTTCACACACCGCTCCTAGAACACTCATTACCCATTCACCAAGGAGCTTGGGGATTTGAAGACAAGAAGAGAAGGAGCTTTAATTGGGCATTGAAGATCTTGAAAAAGAAGTAAAGAATCATTTAGTAGTTGTAGCTTCTACTTTAATCTCTTCTTTCATTTTGTTTAGTTTTGAAAAATTTGTAAGGATCATGATGTTGACAAAAGACTTGGTGCTTGTTTAATTTCAATATGAGCTAACTATTTTTGTTAAGGCTTGGAAAGTTATTTCTATGGAGTTATGAGTTGATGTTTATATTGTGATTGGAATGTTGTTTTTATTGTGATGTCGTAAGCTATGTGTTCAATGCTTCTTGATTTTTATGTTGGGTTCATGTGATCTAGGGGGTATGCACAGTTGAAAAATAAAATTTTAAAATAAAGCATGCTGTAATAGTTATAGTTGTACCTCGGATCCCATGTGGTTTTTAATGATCTCGCAATTTCCAATGGTATAATAAATAAATTAAAATCATTTCACTTTATACCTTTCAATGCATTTCAGTTGTTGTAGAGTTTGAAGCAATCGATTGCTAGTCCCTTTTTGAATTTTGATTCATAGCGATCCAAATGTCTCCCTTCCAAAGAAGTCCACACGTTGAGTAGGAACACGGAATCCGAATTCTGCCAGCAATTCATATTCTTTTACTAACCTAGATTTGGAGTGAATATATTGAATATATTGAATATTAATTCTTACTATCAACTAGTGAAAAAATAATTAATATTTTGACAAGGGATGGAATTTTGTTGGAATAAAGGATGGAAGAAGAAAACAAATTTTCTCCCTCTAATTTCTATGATGGCCGAAAATGGGAGAGTAAAATTCTCCTAGAATTTTTGGCCCTATAGCTTTTATAGTGGGACTCAAAAATTCCAAGAGTCTCACTCTTGATATTTTTTGTCTCCTTTTAATTGGTTGGAAGATTTTTAGTTAATTCCAAATCTCCCAAATACTTCCACATTTATCTCTTATCTTATATTTTGAGTCTTTCAAGAATTTTAAATTCTTGAGTTTCCATCCTTTTCAACAACCCACGTGGGCCTCTCCTAACGGGCCTCATTAAATTGGACTTGAATTTATTTCATCTAACCCACCTAATCAAATTAGGCTCAATTAAATAATTTAATTATCTAATTGAGTAAATTAATTTATGGTCTACATAATTAATTTGATCCAATCAAATTATTGTTTCACTCTAATTGGGTTCTTAATCTTATTAGGTATAATTAAATAATCTAATTATTTAATTAAATAATTAATTCAACTCATTGAATTAATTTAAGACTCAATTAATTAATCTCCAATCAATCTTCTCGGATCAATTCCTAAGTTTGTGTATTACCCTTTAGGTTCACAACTAAACTAATAGTAGGCTCTCAACATTTGCAACTTATGAATAATAATTATTCTAATTAATTAATCTACTTGAAATTAACTCCTTAATTTCAAAAACCTCATAAGTCATGAAAAACACACAGCAAATGTATCATGACTATACAAACTTAGGTGAAATAATGAGTGAACACAGTTCAATTACGCATATCATACACGTTAATCCTTCCATCAACTAATCTCTCGATTGAGTTTAGGGCATAGATTAATAGTTGAAATCTTAATTTCTCAATAACTATGATTCTATTTCAAGATTCAATGACTGGAAACATTCTTTACATAGATATTTCTCAGTTAAGAGTGTGTGGGAAAGTATAAGGATTGCTAAATCTAAGCAGCAGCTCCTAGGTGCTATTTGGAACAAGGTATTGACACCTACTATATCTGTCTTTATAAGTATAGACGGGGTCCGATAGACTTAAAGATGGTACAAAGAGGTTTTCATTTGCCTTCTAGATGTCAATGTTGCTTAGAGGAAGAGAGCGTTGAGATCCTTTCCTGCATAACTCTATTACTAGACAACTTTGGCTACTTTAGAGAGATCTTTCATATTGCTATTCCAAATACAGACCAAGTGAGATTAATGATTCAATTTTGGAGGTCTTCAACTAGTGTTCAGAGTGTTAATCACATTGGAAACATTCTGCCACTACTCATTCTTTAGTTTATTTGGAGAGAGAAATGGCTCCAAGTATATAAATATCCATTTTCATTTGCCAGAATCAAAAAAGGAATCCTCATTTATTTAGCTTCTACACATTATA
Organism: Paulownia fortunei; assembly: GCA_019321725.1. NCBI lineage: Eukaryota > Viridiplantae > Streptophyta > Magnoliopsida > Lamiales > Paulowniaceae > Paulownia > Paulownia fortunei. The sequence continues at coordinate 14,119,131 of CM033114.1, forward strand.
TTAACTGGAAATGAGATTTTTTCGGTGCACAAGCCTTGCATATTAGTTCTTTCAGCCCTAAGTAAACTATTACAGTTACTAAAGTCCTTTGAAAAAAACCAGGTATGGGTTGGTGTAAGCTTAATACAGATAGGGCTAGTAGAGGGAATCCAAGTTGCTATGGGATTAGCGGAGTGATAAAAAATGAAGTGGGTAATGTAATAGTTGCATATCAGGAGTATATTGGAGTAACTACAAATACTAAAGCTAAGGTTTTCGCATTGCCTAAAGGATTGCAGATTGCTTTAGATCATGGATGCATGAAGCTTTGCATTGAGGTTGATTCACAGGTTACCTTACATTTGTTGCAGAAATTACATCATGGCCACTAGAAACTATAGGATTTGCTTATTATAGCCAGACTGCTTTTACAACATATGGAATATAAAGTCATGCATATTTTCAGGAAAAACAATACAACTGCAAATTATTTAGCAAACATGGCAGTGGATAGTGGCCAGGATAAAATTTTCATGCCATATCAAGTTCCTAAAAATATTATAGGTTTTATTAAAGTTTATTATTTAAAACTACCTTCTTTTAGATTCAAATATGCATGGGAATGGTACTCCTTATTAATTTTGTTCTCATGCTCTTGTAAAAATCTATTGATTTATATGGTTGTTAATGGAATTAAAAAAGGGGTGAAATTAAAAAGAGAAGAAAAAATATTAAAGTTTCAAAGACTGATGACGAATTATTAGAAAACCAGTCTAACATTCATCCCGTTTTTGGCCAAGGACTTCTGAGTCATGAACTATTAAAACATAGAAGATTCACTTGTTGATAAGTGCATATTTTGACATATTTTTTTATCAAATCCTTTATACTTTTCTTGATTTATTCTTGTTAATATTATTATTTTATTAATATTTTATGTTAGGGAATCAATGAATATAAAAAGATCAAAAGAAGCATGTTTCTAGACTTGTGCAATTTTAGTATTTTGGGCATAACTTCATGATCAAAAGGCTTATGGACCTGAATCTTACTTCATTTGAAAGCCAAGAGTTAGGACAACAATATTTCTATTGGAAGTTTAGCTCAATTTACTCTTGATTATAGTAAGAAATTCATCTAAGTGGTTGCACTAAATAGATCACCAAAATTTCGGATCAGGGTTTAGCCTAGTATTGACTTATTTAACCAATTGGGTCATATCTTTTAAGCCCAAATTGATTTTGGGATGAAATTTGAATATATTATACATAAGAGGTAAATAAACAAATTTTTTAAAGATAAAATGCTGAGAAAATATGTCAAAATGGTAAACACGATTGCTGAAATATGTTGTTGTTGTTAAAGGATGGCTCTTGGACATGATTCAGTAATTTAACCATATCTCCTTCCTCCGACAGCCAAATTTGACAAATGATATATGAACATATATCAGCACCAAAAGTTGGACAACTTTTGTTGAATTACTCATATCAAAATCTGGTTGTATCTGACCTAAAAATATAATTTAATTGGGTAGGTGAGAATTTTGAGGACTTGGTGTAACAATTTACCAATTCTTGGTAACTAGCATACCATTATTTGTTTGGCTTCTAACATACTCCAAGTACTATAATTAGGCCATATATTAAGCTTGTAATAGAGAGGTGGGTTAGAGGGTTTCTTTAGGCTAAGTTTTTTAGTATGTATATTTTCTAGTAATGTAAGTTTTCTAGTAGTAATAAAAATTCATTCTCTAGTTTATCTTCTATTTTTAGTCTTTCCAACTTTTATTATGTATTTCTAAATTTTATTTTGTTGAGGAAAAAGGGTGAACCTATTGATGGATGAAGATGAACGGTTATAAAGATAGAAAATGTTTAAGTATATTGTATTATTATTTTAAATTTTGATCTAAACCCTACTTGTTTTATGGTGGTTCATGATTTATGCATTTCCAATGACACAACAAATACTTGGGTTCATTTAGCTTATTATACGGTTTTACCCCACCAACTACTAATGTGAAACCTTGATTTGTTGTTGACAAAGGTGTGCATAAATGCTTGATCCCATAATTAAGTGTTGGTATTAAAAGATAATTTGCAAATAATAAGACAATATCATGATTTCCTTGTTGCATGAGTTATTGGATAATATTTTCCCATTTGAACCTTCATTATGTATGGATTCCAATAGTGGCAATTGAAAGAGGTAAAAAGAATAAATAATCGTTTCTCTATCCAAAACTCAAGAGTGGATCTTTAATCCTCTTTACTTTTATTACTTTAGTTTTTCTTTAGGTGCAACATACATTAATTTTTTTATATATTTTGAATCACATAAATCCCATTTTTTTAGAATTATAATCCTAAATTCTTCAAGAAACTTCCCTGGAAATTGACCTCAAACTCACAAGAAATTTATTAGTTAATACAACCTGCACTTGGGTTTGCAACCTTAAAGTTGTAGCAAATTTTTGGTGTTGTTGCCGGGGAATGTAAGGTAAGTGTTCAAGTTTGTTAATATTTTTCCTTTATAAATATAGTTTGTTTATTTTTTTTATGGATATATGATTATATGGTAACGTAGTCATAATACTCGTCGTTTAATTAGAAATATTTTTGAAACTTTGTTTGGAAATTTATTTGAATCATCTCCATACACTCCACCATGGCTAAAAATGAAAGTGTCCAGGATGAGAATTTGAATCAACTAGTGCATACCATGCGTTATTACTTGCAACCTCCTCGAAATTCTTCTCCTTCTTGTTTCATTTTTCTTCTCAAGGTAAATAACTTTCGATTCAAACCAGGTATGATCCCTTTACTTCCTAATTTCCATAATTTAAACTCTGAAAGCCCTTACTTCCATTTCAAATAATTTGATGATCAAATTTGTACAAATGAGATTGTTAAGCTCAAATTATTTCCTTTTTCTTTAAAAGATAAAGTAAAAACTTGGCTTAATTCTTTAAAACCTAGGTCAATTGGCACTTGGCAACAAATCCAAGTTGAATTTTTGAAAAAATTATTTTCAACTCATAAAACTAATACTTTGAAAAGACAAATTCAATTTTTTTCTCAAAATTCTAATGAAGCTTTCTTTCAACGTTGGGAAGGATTTAAAGATTTGTTGAATTCATACACACATCATGGTTTTGAAAAATGGCACTTAGTTTCTTTTATGAATGTTTACCTCTTGAAACAAAATAATTTGTTGAAACAATGTGTAATGGTGAGTTTCTTAATAAAGAACGTGATGAAGCCTTAAAATATCTAGATTATTTGGCAAAAAAATCATGGCATAGTGTTAATTCTTCCGAAGGTTCTATTAGATCTAATCTTTCTAATAATAATAAAGGAAAATATTACCTTAACTAAGAGGATGATCTAAATGCTAGGATTGTTAGTTCAAAAAGAAAAGTTGAAGTCATGGAACTTAAAAAAGTAAAGAAAATCAAATTTGTGCAAGAAGAAGTTTGTACCAATTGTGAACTTTTGGGGCACTCCACCAATGAATGTCCAAACATTCCAGTATAAGTAAATTTCATAAACACATTCAAAAAGCCTTTCCATTCTCCATATTCTGAAACTTACAATCCACAATGGAGAAATTATCCTAATTTTAGTTGGCGATATGATAATTGTGCCCAATCGCTGCATTCGTAAAAATCACCAAACTTTCATTCTTATCCAACTTCACATACAAAATCCCTTGAGGAGACTTTGCAAGCATTTATGCATGAACAAACAAATATTATTAATCAGACTTCATAAGCTATCAATGAGATCAAAAACACACTTTCAAAACTGATAACTTTTTTGCGTACCTATGAAAAAGGTAAATTTCCTGCTCGACCTCAACTTATTCCTTCCACTCATTATCATGTCTCTTCTTTAGGTGAATATTTAGTTAAGGAGGCTAATTCAGTCACAACTCTTCGGAATTGAAAAGTTATGAATAAAAGTACACATCCCAAGGAGAAAGTTTCTAATCCACCTCCAGAAATGAAGAATGGAAATAGTTTGGACGATGAAGGTAAGTTTGATGAAGGTAAGTGTGAAAATGATGAAAAATTTTTTTTTACCTCCAGCACCCTTTCCTCAAAGATTACAAGCGGCTTAGAAATTGAACTCAAATGCAAAAATCTATCAAATTTTTAAATATGTCAAGAATAATATTCCATTATTGGATGCAATGAAGCAAGTTCCATCTTATGCCAAATTCTTGAAAGATTTGTGTACAATCAAAAGAAAACATCATGTACAAAAGAAGGCATTTTTAACTGAAAGTGTTAGTTCAATCATTTAATAATTCACTCCATCCAAGTACAAAGATCCAGGTTGTCCTACCATTTCATGTATCATAGGAAACACTAGAATAGAGAGTGTTTTACTTGATCTTGGTGCTAGTGTAAATCTTCTACTTTTCTCAATTTATGAACAGTTAGGTTTGGGAGAACATAAAACAACTTTTGTTGTACTCCAACCAGCTGACCGTTCGATTAAATTTCCAAAGGAAGTAGTAGAAGATATGTTGCTACCAATTAATAGGTTTTACTTTCTAGTTGATTTTATTATTTTGGATACAGAGCCTGTTGCACAAACATATACACAAATTCCTATCATTTTGGATCATCCTTTTCTTGCAACTTCAAATGCTTTGGTCAATTGTAGGAATGGTATTTTAAAGTTATCATTTGGAAATAGGATAATGTGTGCCACTTTCATGCTTCGCGATAGTGCAGGCCATTGGTGGGACATGATCAGCAGCATAGAGGACATTACTACCATGAGTTGGGACAAATTCAAGGAGTTATTCCAAAATAAATATTTCATGGCCCCAGTTCGCATGATGAAGATGAATGAGTTTATACAACTGTGATAAGGAGCGATGACTGTTGGGGAATATATTTGTAAATTTGAACAACTGTCTAGATTTGCTACGCACATGGTCAGCACTGAAGCACTGAAAGTAGAGAGATTTCTAAAGGGTTTGAGGCCAAAGTTATACCGAGATGTGAATATAGCTAGTACTTAAGTGGTGACATTTTCACAAGTGGCTGAGAGGGCGCTAGTGGTAGAACAGGCTGAATCGAGAATCACTCGTACATAGAAGGCTCGACAGTAATTCAGACAGTAGGGACAGAGATGGACTGTGGGGCAAAAGAGGCCGGTCCAAATGCAGAAGCCAATCCAAATACAGAAGCTGGGATTTAAATTTCAAGAAAAATAAGGCCAACAACAAGAAGGTCAAAGTAAGAGGCCACAGGTCGAATAAGGAAAAGCACCAATGCCAGAAGTTGTGTGTCAGAAATATGGTAATCGACATATTGAAGGCTGCTATATAGATACCAGGACATGCTTTCGATGTAGAATGCTAGGACATATTGCTAAATTTTGCCCAGGTAAAAAAAATCTGATCGATTAAAGAAATGTATCAGCCAAGGTGTTCACCATGACCAAGGTGGATGCAAAGGCAAATCCATCAGTGGTGATGGGTAAACATTATATTTCTAGTGTTCCAACACTTATGTTATTTAATTCTGGATTTAGCTAGATATTACCAAAGATTTGTGGAGGGGTTCTCCAAGATTGCTATGCCATTGACATAATTAACTAGAAAAGGGATGACGTTTAGATGGATGGATATATGTGAATGAAGTTTATAGGTGCTGAAAAATAGATTGACTTCAGCACCTATTCTCTCAATTCCATCAGGTACTGGAGGATTCGTAATTTACAGTGACGTGTCGAAGAATGGATTAGGATGTGTACTGATGTAGAATGCCAAAGTAATTGTGTATGCATCCAGACAACTTAAAGAGTATGAAAAGAATTACTCCACGCACGACTTAGAACTTGTTGCTATAGTATTTGCGCTTAAAATATGGAGGCACTATTTATACAGTGAACGGTGCAAGATCTATACTGATCATAAGAGCCTCAAATACTTCTTCACACATAAAAGTATGTCGGTCCATTCGAGATTCTCAAAAGAGTTGGTAACAAAGCTTATAGAGTGGCCTTAACTCCGTCATTATCTAGTGTTTACAATTTTTTCCATGTGTCTATGTTGAGAAAGTACATTTCAAACCCTTCTCATGTGTTGAGTTATGAACCATTGAAATTGACTCCTGATTTAGCCTATGAAGATAAATCAGTGCAAATTTTGGATCAGAAGGAAAAAGAGTTGAGAACGAAAAAAATTCAACTTCTTAAAGTATTGTGGATGAATCATTCTGTAGAAAAGGCCACATGGAAAGAGAAGAAGAAATGCAGAGAAAAAATCCTGAATTATTTGGTACCTCAAATTTCAAGGACGAAATTTATATAAGAAAGGATTGTAATGCCCAATTCTCTCCTACATAGCCAATAATAATTATCTTGCATGAATATACATCTAATCAATATGCATTATCAAATTATGACATACAAATATCATGATTGTACGAACATGAATAATTGTTATTATATACTCCAGTTATACATTAACATGCATTAGTACATGAAATATGAGATCAAACTTTTGTTTCTTGATTTAACATATTCCTTAAGTGCCTTTTTGTAGTGAAAAACTTAGTATCTCGATTAAGAAAGATTGATGTGTTGAATGGCCATAAAATGAATTATTCGTATTATTCCATACTTATTAGTGATTAATTGCCTAAATCTTTGCTTAAAACATGTTACATTTGGCTAAGAACTAAAAGTATACAAAATGGTGCAATTTGATTAGTTGGTTGACTAGGTTGCATAAAACCATTCTAAACCACATTGCACTTAATTGTAACACCAAAGCATCAATTTTTGTCATCTCTCTAGCCCATAAACGTGGCTCTTTGTATGAGAAAACACCAAGCATAAGTCAATCAATCATCACCCTCCACTTATCTTTCTTTGAAATGTCAAACAAGTCATTTTTAGCCATGTTTTCTTGTGGAAGCACCTCAAAAATGATCAGCCCTTCTTTTCTAAGTTTCTCCCAAATTTCTACACTCTCATACTCACAGGAATTGAACTCAATCCATTGGAATCCATAGAACATAAACCGGAACAAGTTTCTACCCTTTTAGACTTGAAAATCATTGGTTTTGAAGCTTAATTCCAACTTAATCAAGGTATATTCTTCTTCAATGTTTCTTATGATGAATTTATAGTATCTTAGATGGTTACATGTTTTAGTATGTTGTTGTATGAATGAAAATGCAAGTGGGATAGACTTGAAGCCAAAACTAAGCTAGTTAAGCTAGTTTCTGGCAAAATTGATAGTCCTGTAAAATATGCTTAATTTACTTATTTCTATTAATCTTGTAATGCTTATATTGTGTTTGGAAGTTCCTTTGAATGATTAAAATAATAGCAATTAGTTTGCTTAATCAAAGGTTACAATCAATTTAAGTTAGAACCGAGTTTATGTTATGTTAAATTGGATTGTGTGCATATTTTAGGGGCTACCCTAATAATTATGTTTGAATTATTAGTTATTTAATAGATTTTCTAATGTTTAATGTCTTGAATTAGTAGTAAAATATGGAGTATGCATTATTTTTAAGGTTATGTAATTGATATGGAATTGTTTACAAGAGATTGAAAAGTATATATGAACTTTAACTAGAATAGACTAAATGACTTATAAGAAGGATATTAAATAGTACGTGATTTGATTATGTTAGGCGTTTAACATATCCTATCTTCCAAAGAGATTGATCTTTTCACTTGCCACAAAGTGGACTTAAGGTAAGTTGAAGCTTTCATTTGCTGTATCACAAGAATCATATAATGTTGTTCATGTTTCAATGTGATTGTTATTGTTTATCAAATGATGTAATGTTTGATGCATTTATAGTTCATGAAGCATGACACTATTAAGAATATAATGAGGTATTTAAAAAGAAAGTATGGTACTTGATTGATGGTCGGGTAGACAAGGGATGTGGGAGGGATCGGCGGACCCAACAAATAGTGGCAAATACTTGAAGTTGAAAAATAGGTATAGGAAAACGACAATAAATGAGATAGAATACAGCTAATACCTAAGGTTGAAAGACCAAGTATGGAAACCCAATCATTAAGAACAAGTTCCGAAAATCATAGTTTATCGCTATTAGTTAAGCACCACACTTTTAAAACCCTAAAGAATGATTTATGAAAGAAAGTTATTAAATTGAATAATGCATTTAATCATTTATGTGATTTGCATGTACGCTATTTGTTATTGTATCAGTTTTACCTTACTGAGCTTTTAGCTCATTAGATTCATGTGATGCAGGTGGAAATGCATAGATTTAGAGGTTGACTAAGTCTTTAGTGCGGTCGGACAGAGATTTGTTCATATGCCATGTTTCGAACTGCTTTGTAGTTTATTTTGAAAACTTCATTTTGTTTTTAAATAAGCCGCGCTGTTATGATTTTGCAAACATATGTACTCAATTTTGATTTATATTTATGTATATGGTGTGTTTAAAACAATTCAAGTTCTTTCCCTTATAGCTAAAAATGAAAACTTTTATTAAAACCATAACTCTAGTATTGATGAAAAGTTAACATTTTTTATTTAACTTTATTAACTTCTTTAGGTTCTGCAGTTAAATTAAAGGGTGTTACAGAATATCACAAGTATAACCATCGGAGATGAGCTAAAAATATCCCATATTCAGGATAGAATGCCTAACATGTTAAACAATGCAAATACATTCATCATTCTACATGAAGGTTTTGGTACACTGGAGAAATTATTCCAAGTTATCTCTTAGGCACAACTCAACATTCACTAAAAACCTATAGGTATTCTTAATGTTAATGATTTTTATGATAATTTACAATCTTTTGTAGATCATGCTATGAAAAAATGTTTTATTTCACCGTCTGCGAGAAAAATCCTCATTTCTGCTCTAACATTGGACCAGCTAATTGATCAATTTCTAGCATATGTGCTAGAACCTGATCTAGCTTTGGCCCATGTGGATTGGTCCAATAGGAACAATGGTAAAAAATACAAATTGAATTTGACTCTCAGTCTGTGATACTTATTATTATTGGTTTCATCTAATAGTGTGTGTTTTGTGTTGTTTCAGCTTTATTTTTTTTAGCCACACTTCAAGTGATATCTTTTAAACTTTACCTTCCTATCCATTTTTGACAATGGGGACAATATCTCGATTAGGTTTGGGGGAGGGATAGTTGATATCATGACTTGCATGTTCAATGTGTATTTTCTTAGTATTTTATTTCAAAAAAAATAATCAAGCATGTTTTCTTATGGGTTTGTTGAAACCATGAAAAATGGTTGCAAAGTAAAGGGTAATTATAATACTCTTGAGTCGCATCCCTATTTTTTGCATAACATGGCAAGTTTGTGAAGCTTTTAACAAAAGTTTGTGAATTACCAAATTTTTTTTAAATTAATTTTTGAGTCGTAGAGGTTCTTCCAACATCAATGGTTAAAATTAAGCATGAATAATGTGGTTTGATTGATGATGGGTGTTGTTTTAGACTTTGAAATTGTTATTTAGTTAATATATTTGTGTGATAATTATACTCAAATTCTTTTTACACAAATAGTTATGTTACTTAATGTTAAGACAATCATGTCAAAATAGAAAGTTCTTATGCCCTCTCTCTAATCATCACTTGGATCTTCAACATGTAGAGGTAGAGTATTAGAACATTTTCTTTTGGTCTGTTGAGGCGAACGACTGATAGTGCACAACTAGAAAAATGATTCAGACATTAGGCTTTCTAGCACCATTGCCAAATCAGCTTGTTCCCCATGTGATGTTCCAAGAGAACATCTCCCTAGTGAGCCATTTTGAGAATTTCAATATATAAATATTTTTTTTATAATCATATCTTTTTATCTAGCCTAAATACACTATTGACCAACCTTTGTTCTAAAAATGATTTGGAGTTTAAGAGACATTCCATTGACAGGGTGAACTTGCAAAAGAAATTTAGGTTGGAGAAGAAAATAAGTGTGGGGGAGTTTCTCTTCTAAAAAAAAATTTACAAAGGGCTAAAAATATTACAAGTTGCAACTAAAACTGGGATGTTGCAAGATAAATAAAGAAAAAGATGAAGAGGGGTCCAATTCAATAATAATAGATACTAGTGTTGAAATTCATGGAGTTTGAGAATTCTTCATCGAAAAACTCTATGTCTCTAATTCCATGAAATTTTTAGAACCTTTGTTGCATTCTATCCTTTTATTTCTTAGCCACATCACCACCCTTTGGCCCCATTACAATCTTTGTTGACAATCTTTTGATTTCATGTGGCGTGTTCAGTATATTGGATATTTGCACCAAAGGAAGAGCCTATGATGTTTAACTTTTCCTTTAAAAATTGGGTGATGGTTTTTGTAAGGTCCTATGAGAATTCAGTTGTTTGAAGCATGCATAGTTTCATCACTATTGACATTAACTATCCACACACACACTTGAGTATGCTTATTATGGAAATATATTGACTTTTGAATGACTAAGAGTTAAACTCAATACTTGTTTGATTTCGTTTCCATAGTACTTTTTTGCTTAGGTGTTTGTGGGTATCACTAGTGGAAACTCTCACGAGACTATAACTCATCCTCTATTGGTCATCTAGGGGTTTAAAGGCTTGTTGCATATACTAAATGCAATCGTGATTTCTTACGAAAGTGAATTAGTTTAGGTTTGTTTTAGGCTTGCTCGAGGACAAGCAAGGGTTAAGTGTGGGGGAATTTGATAAGTGCATATTTTGACATATTTTTATATCAAATTCTTTATATTTTTTTTCTTTATTCTTGTTAATATTATTGTTTTATTAATATTTTTTGTAAGGGAATCAATGAATATAAAAAGATAAAAAAGAAGCATGTTTCCCAACTTGTGCAGTTTTGGTATTTTAGGCATAACTCCATGATCAAAAGCCCTATAGATCTAAATTCTACTTTATTTGAAATCTAAGAGATAGGACTACAAATTTTATGTTGGAAACTTAGCCCAATTTAGTCTTTATTATAGCATAAAATTCATCCAAATAGTTGCACAAAATTGATCACCAAAAATTCAAATCAAAGTTCAGCCTAGTATTGACTTATTTGACTAATTAGATCATATATCTTAATCCCAAATTGATTTTGGGCTAAATATTTACAGAAGACAAGATGGTGAGCAAATATGTCAAAATGGTAAAAACATATACTGTAATGTGCTGCTATTATTAAAGGATGGCTCTTGAACATGATTCAGTAATTTGACCATATCTCCCTCATCCGATAGCCAAATTTAACAAATGACATATGAAAATATATCAACATTAAAAGATCGATGAATTTTGTGCATTATTTATCATCAAAATCTAGTTGTATCTAACCTAAAAATCCAATTTAATCGGGTAACAATTTGAGAACTTGGTGTAACAATTTACCAACTATTGACAAATAGCATACCACTTGATTAGCTCCTCCATTATTTGTTTGGTCTCTAGCTTACTCCAAGTACTATAAATAGATCATGTATTAAGCTTGTAAGAGAGGGGGGTTAGAGGGCTTCTTTAGGCTAAGTTTTTTAGTATGTATGTTTTCTAGTAGTAATAGAAATGCATTCTCTAGTTTCTCTTCTAGTTTTAGTCATTCCAACTTTCATTTTGTTGAGGAAAAAGGGTGAACCTCTAGATGGAGGAAGATGAACGGTTATAAGGGTAAAAAATATTTAAGTATGTTGTATTATTATTTTGAGTTTTGATCTAAACTCTACCTATTTTGTGGTGATTCTTAATTTATGTATCTCCAATGGTGCAACAAATACTTGGGTTCATTTAGCTTATTGTACGATTTTACCCCACCGACTGCTAATGTAAAACCTTGATTTATTGTTGACAAAAGTTCATAAATGTTTGATCCCATAAATAAGTATTGGTATTAAGAGATAATTTATAGATAGTAAGATAATATCATGATTACTTTGTTGCATGATCTATTTGATAATATCTTTCTATTGAAACCTTCATTATGTATGGATTCCAATAGTGACAATTAAGAGAGGTAAAAAGAATAAATAATTATTTCTCTATCCAAAACTCAAAAGTGGATCCCTAATCCTTGGTACTTTTATTACTTTGGTTTTACTTTAGTTGCAGCATACATTAATTTTTTTATATATTTTGAATAACATAAATCCCATTTTTTTAGAATTATAATCCTAAATTCTTCAAACAACTTCCCTGTGGATCGACCTTGGACTCACGAGAAATTTATTACTTAATATAACCTGCACTTAGGTTTGTAACCTTAAAGTTATAACACTTGTTCTACCAAACAAGTGATGAATCCTTTGTTAGCCACTTATTGACCTCCATGCATATCAATGCAATATCCAGCGTACCCCCTTTGAGATTGTCAGACAATTAGAAGACACATCAAATTGGAATACGATATATACAAGGCTACTATCGTGTCTCGAGTTTAAGAACTAATAGTGTACTATTATAATATGAAAATTCTTATTTCGACAAACAATATTTCCAATTAAGAATTTCTCGTGGACCTATTTATTGTACTTGTTTAACAAGCACCCATATACTTGTAATAGCATTACTATGCTAATGTCCATTGAACGAGACATCCTCCTCATGTGAGTATGCATCGTACACGTGAGTGTATTGAGCTATTTAATGTCCTTCTCAAAAAGACCTCGACTTAGAACTAATTTAAGACCAAAGTCATAGAGGCATATTACATAATCACCATCAAATGCATGACCATGCCTCGTAGCTATGTTTGGTTTAGGTACTTTATCTAATTACTATATGCAATTAAAAATAAATAAATTTACCTATTTTATTAATATGATTTGAAAAAGTTTATTTTACAAATACAAGAGTATAAAAGATGCCCAATCTAATTGGTGTGCCGGATACTACTCTAACAATCTCCCACTTGCTCTAGTGTCAATTGCCCATGTACTTCGGGCATATCTTCTCAAGATGTCCATCGAATACCTTCTGTGCTATGGGTTTGGTCAGTGGGTCTACTTTACTTTCTGTCGAAACGACTCTATCCACTATAACATCACCTCTAACAATGATCTCTCTAATCATATGGTATCGCCTCATGATGTGCTTGGATCTTTGATAAGATCTAGGTTCTTTTTCTCGCATAATAGTTCTGTTGTTATCATAGTATATCCTTATACAATCAACAATAAATGAAACCACACCCAACTCTTGGATAATGTTCCTCATCTAAATAACTTCATTTGCAACATCACATACAACAATGTGTTTAGCCTCCGTAGTAGAATCTGCAGTCATCTCTTGCTTGGAAATTCTCCAATTGACTGCACCACCATTTATGGTGAATATATATATATGTACATGGAGTCTGAGTCATCTATATCAAATTGAAAACTAGAATCTATATAGTTTTCTAGTTTCAATTCTTCAGAGTTGTATATAAGAAAAATATATTTAGTTCGCCTCAAGTACTTGAGGATCATCTCTATGGATTTTTAGTGTTCCTCACCTAGATTGGACTTATATCTACTCATGACACTTAGAGCATACACAACATTAGGCCTCATACATAGCATACTACACATTAGGCTTCTAATGGCAGATGCATAAGGTATGCAGGTCATCATTTCCCTCTCCTCAAGAGTCTTAGGAGACAACTCAAGAAATACCATAACTCATTAGTAAGACTCCTCGTTTGCATTATATTAGAGAAGGATGCCCAACGCCCCAATTAGATTGGGTGCATTACACTCTTTTTCTTTTGTAAAGACAATCTTATTGGGAATCATATCAATAAAAAGACATTTTCTTTATCTTATGTCATGAATCTTTTATTTCTGCACATTAGATAAAGTTTTTAGACCAAATTTAGCTACAGTGTATGGTTGCGCATATGATAGCGATCATGAAATATGTCTCTAAGGCTTTGGTCTTAAATAAATTTTGAGTCGAGAGCTTTTTGATATGTGGCATCAAATAGCTCAGTAAGACTCACACATATGATGTATGCTCATGAGATGAGGATGTCGCATTCTTTTGGCATTAGCGTAGAGACACAAGTATGTATATGGGTACTTGTTAGGGAACAAGTACACCAAATATGGCCCACAAAAAATTTTTAGCTGGAGGTTTTGCCTGTCGTAATAAGAATTTATGTGTTGTGATAGTACACGACTAGTCCTCAGACTTGAGGTATGACGGTAGCCTTGTGTGCATCTTGCAATACTTTGATATATCTTTCGATTGCTTGACAATCACGAAGGGGGTGTGTTGGGTGTTGCACTGGTGTGCCTGAAAGTTTATTAGTAGCTAACATAGAATTCAACACTTGTCTTTTTAAACAAGAGAATCTCCTATGTTTTCATAGTTCGTGATTCAAAAACTTTAGCCAAGGCAGGATAAATCATGATTCATCAGGATTCATTAGAACTTGAAATGGGATCACAATTATTGAATCATTTAGGATTTTGACTTTCAATCCATGCCATAAATTCAATAGGGAAATTAATTGTTGAAAGGACCGTACATGAATAGTACTCGCAAGTGAAATAGGTTTACTCACTATTTTGCCTAAAATTAGTTTGATATGATTACTTGGTAGGTGTTTTCATAGATAGTGAGGTTCTTGGAATTAATGAGTTAATTCCAAAATGAATTAATTAATTTGAATAATTATTATTCATAAGTTGCAAATGTTGCAAACCCACTGTAGCTTAATAGTGAACCAAAGAGGGTCACACATCTTTTTGAAAAGTAACATTTTTAATTTTGGGATTTATCCAATGGTTAGGAATTAATTAGTTAATATTAATTAATTAATTAATTAAGGGTTCTATTTAATTTAATAATTAAATAAAATTATTCAATTAAGTAATTGAATTATTTAATTGGACCTAATTTGATTGGAAAGCCCAAATGGAGTAAATTAAATTAATCAATTGGATTAATTAATTTGGTATTAAATCAATTAGATTGATTTGCGGATTTTTAAGTCCAAGCCTAAAAATTAATGTAGATCATTTAAGAAGTCCACTAAAATAGACGAGAATAAATTAAATAAATAAAATTTATTTAATTAGCATATTTATAAATAAATAAATGCAGTGACCAATTTTTATGGGATAAAATTCGGCCACTAGGATTTATTTAATATATAAATATATTTATGGTATATATATTTGATATATATCTATCTTGATAATTATTTAAAGAGTTTAAACTAATATCAAGAATGTATGTAGACAATTTTAATAATTAATGTAGTCTCAAATGAGTACACATATATAGGAGAGAGAAAAATAGAAGAGTTGTTGGAAGATTTGGTATCTTTCAAGGATAAAATTTTGATATAGTTCAAATTGACAAACTTTCCAACAGTTGGAGTAGGGGCAAAATTTCAGCCCCTATAAGTAGGGATGGCTGAAAATTAGCTATGATAATAAGCAAAAAATATTCTGTTAAGTCTTTTATTTTTCTCTCCAAAAAAAGAAAAGAAAAGAAAGAAAAAGAAAAAGTATTTTCTTGAAATCTTTATTTCCTTATTCTTTAGAAGAAAACTAGTTTCTTGATATTCTCTTTATATTCAATTTTCAAGAACATAAAGAATTAATATTTATTGTTCTTGAAAGTTTCTTCTTGGTCCATCAATTGGATCAAAAACTTAAATATACTCTGGATCTAAATTAGTAAATAATTAAAAAGATACTAACGAAACTTTTTAATTGGTGTTGCTCTTTCACATTATGGACCTAATAGAAGGGAGACACTTGGATCCCTATAAGTTTTAAAAGTCCAAGATAAGCAATTGATTGCTTCATTCCCTACGACAACCGGAGTGCAAGAAATGTATAATCTGAATGTAATATTTGTTTATATATTCACCTAAATAAGTGTGATCATTAGAATCACTTTTGAATCAAGGGGATATATATATTTTTGTTTCATAAAAAAATTAATTTTTTGCTACGCTATGATTATAGTGAACCCAATAGCGGTATCAAAGCCATGTTTCACTTATTTAGTGAATTTTGGATATAAGTATGCATATTTTTAAATTGTTTGAATTCATATAAAGCATGTAAAATTTGATTTTGCATATTTTTAGCAATTTTTAATTGGAATTATTTTAATTACTTATTTAATTTATTTAAATAATAAAATTAGAAAAGAGACATGAGGAATGGGCTGCACGCACTTCAGGTGTGGGACACTCAATGACTGCATGCGCGTACGCTAGAAATGTGCACATGCATGCGATAGGTAGCCTTCGTGCTGCTCGTCGTGTTGTTTTTTGGGGTTCGGTTTTTTTATTTTGTAGAATATTAAAATTAAATGTTAATTATAATTATTTTTGAAAAATTATTTTTTGAAGAAAAATTATTTTTCAAGCAATTAAAATTTATTCCAAGTCAAAAATTGTGTTTAACAACTTAGTAAATTTACATGTTTAGATAATTGCATATGATGTTAATTATGAGCATGTGTGAGATGATCATGAGCCATTGGACCAATGTGATTGGTTTTGTTTAATGTTTTTGGATTTTAAAATGGGGTATGCGAGCCTCTTATTCCTTTTGTACAAGTTATTTAATATTCTGCAAAGGGAGTAGAATAGATGGTGAGATTTTTTTTTTTCGGAAGATGATGGAGAATGAAGAAAGAAGTTCCAAAGAAGGCCCATGTTTGTATGTGATACAATTATATAATAGAATAAGTTCTATTCCATTTTGTTACGCTTAGACTGACCTTAGGTCCATTTTTGGCTCAAATGGACCGCATAGGATTGTCATGATCATCCATTTATTTAAGTATGTATTAGATGGATGCTTAGAATTTTATTTAATGCTTCTATGCTTGCGCAATGATATTATGATGTCATGCATTAAATAACCAATCTAATTTAAATTATGATGAGGTCTTATATAAAATTAAATCTCACTTAATTTATGAAAATTAAGTAAAAGATTTTTTTTAGAAATTTTGATTTAAAAAAAATGGACAAGTAGGTAGGACCGATCGTTCCATGCCTACTATCAAAGGTAGATACACGACGACCACTACCACACTTGATCACTAGCCATAAGTCGTGGGGTAGTCTGGTGTTGGAAAGTTATGGTCTCTACCAAGCATTGAGATGCTCGTGGGATGGAATCATCATTATGTTGGCCATGAGTCGTGGGACATATTGATGCACTATCTACACGAATGTTTAATGGGTATTGTTTGACACTTAGTACTATATGGGCTCATAAAATTGAGGTATATGGGAAGAGGTGAGGCAAAACAAACTTGAGGGTTGTATAGTGATACAATTGTTAAAGAGTTGATGTCGTTAGAAATATTTCATAGGCTCATAAAATTGAGGTGTGAAATATTTCCATTGGACCTCAAGCTCACTCGAAAATTAATCTCCCAAAATTCAATTAAGGGTGATGGAATTCAAAGAAAATAGTGTGAGATTTTTAGTATTAAAGACCTTATATTAAATTAATATGTTTTTCCCATAGTTTACTCATTTTCTGCTTTATGCATGTTTTGTAAATTATTCTACTAAAATGGTAAAGAATCCACTTGGAACAATCCTTGAACAAAACAAATTAACTAGACCTAACTTTGTCGATTGGCTAAGAAACCTAAAGATAGTTCTTCAATCTGGGAATAGGGTATATATCCTCGATGTCGTGTCTCCTTTGGTTCCTCCAGAGGATATTGCTTTAGATGCTTATGCAGATTACCTACGTCATGTAGATGACAATTTGTAAGCTCGATACTACATGCTGGCATCGATGTCAAATAAACTGCAGAGGCAGAATGAGGATGAAGATACTACTTATGGGATCCTCCTTCACCCATACGAGTTGTATGGGGAACAAACTTGGCAGACGAGATATCAGATTTCAAAAGAGATTTTTAGATGTCATATGACTGAGGGCTCTTTAGTCCATGACCATAGATTGAAGATTTATAGCCCTTATTGAAAGGTTGGCGTCCCTTGGAATTGTTATGGAGAACAAACTCTATACAGACCTTCTGCTGCTATCTCTGCCTCCTTCATTTGACACCTTTGTTATCAACTTTATCATGCACAAAATGGAGAGTAGTCTCGCTGAGCTTGTGAAAATGTTAAAGACGGCTGAGTCTACCATGAAAAAGGATAAGCCAATTCTGCTTGTTGGATCTTTTTCCAGATCAAAGGCTAAAAAGCCCAAGAAAGGAAAGAAAATAGGAAAGGGTTCCTCTAAACCCAACAAGCTGAAAGCTAAGGGTAGTGTTAAGAAGGTTTCTTCTCAAGCCAATGACAAGTGTTATTACTACAATAAACCAGGGCACTGGAAGAGAAATTGCAAGGAGTATCTTACAAGCCTGAAGAGTTCATGTATATATTTTGTTGAAGTTAACTTATCTGTTAACAATACTTATTGGATATTAGATACCAATTGTGACTCACATATCTATAATGATTTGCAGATGATGATAAAAAGTAGGAAGCTGGATGGAGGAGAGACGGTCCTTAGGATGGGGAATAGAGCAAGAATTGCTGCATTAGCTATAGGGACCGTTAATCTAGCTTTAGATAATGATTTTGTAATGGTTTTAAACAATTATCTTTTTTTTTGGATATTATTAAGAACATTATCTCTATTCCAGTTTTGGATAGAGAAGGTTTTAGACTTACCATTGAGAATGGAAATTATTCCATTTTCAAATGTTCTGATTTTATCTATTCGGGTTTTTTGATAAATTGTTTATATATTGTTACTCCCCATAACCTCATTTTCACAATTCAACAAAATAAAAAAAATTAGATAATTATAGTTCTATGAGCCTATGGCATGCAAGATTATGGCATATTTCTGATAAAAGGATTAACAAGTTGGCACAATTACTTAATTTAAAGAACGAGCAAGAACCGCCAATATGTGAATCCTTTCTCAACAGAAAGATGATCAAATCTCCATTTATTGGACAAGTAGAGTGAGCCAAGCATCTATTAGATTTTATCTATACAGATGTATGTGGGCTACTAGGTATTAGCGCCCACGGGAACTATAACTACTTTTTAACCTTTATCGATGACTTCTCTATGTTTGGTTATGTGTACCTTTTAAGGTACAAATCTGAAGTATTTGAAAAGTTTAAACAATTTAAAACCGAACTAGAGAAACAAACTGGCTTATGTATAAAGACTCTTCGATCTAATCGCGGATATGAATACTTAAGCACAGAGTTTTTGGATTATCTAAAAGAGAATGAGATTCTCTCACAGTGGACTCCTCCTACTACTCCACAGCTCAATGGAGTTGCGGAACGCAGGAATCAAACTTTGTTAGACATGGTTCGATCTATGATGGGCTTCATTATATTGCCTCTTTCATTCTGAGCTATGCCTTGGAAACGATGACATACCTATTAAATAGGGTGCCATTTAAAGTCGTGCCCAAAATGCCATATGAGATGTGGTGTGGAAAGACACCATTCTACAAATACCTTAGGGTATAGGGGTATGCTTCTTATGTGAAGCAGCAAGTGGGAGATAAGTTGGATATGAGATCTAGCTGATGCAAGTTCGTGGGGTATCCAAAGGAGTCTATTAGATACTATTTCTATGGCACCTCAGAAAAAAAATAGTGTTTTCTTTTAGGAATGCCTTCCTTGAAGAAGAATTTCTTTTAGAGAGAAGTGGCAAAGTCGTGGAACTTTAAAACATTCAAGAACTATAGAACGCCCCAATTTTCGTAGTAGATAACACACCAACTAATGTTGGGCCCTTTGAGTTGCAACCTTTTCGAAGATCTAAAAGGGTCCCAAGTGCACCTAATAAGTACAACTTGTTGTAAGAGAACAAAGAAGAGGGACTCTCCTCGGATAATGATATAACAAGCTATGGAGAGGCAATGTCTAATATTGACTCAAAAAAGTGGCAAAAAGCTATGTAATCCGAGATGGACTCCATCTACTCTAACGAGGTATGGACCTTGGTAGACCCACCACAGGAAATTATTCCAATTGGCTGCAAATGGGTCTATGAGTGGAAGCTTAGAGTAGATAGAGAGGTAGCAACCTATAAGGCATGGCTGGTAGCAAAAGGTTATACTTAGAAGCAAGAAATTGATTATGAGGAAACTTTTTCACCAATAGTGATGTTTAAATCCATTCGGATACTACTGGCCATGTCTGCATATTATGACTATGAGATATGGCAAATGGATATGAATATCACTTTTCTTAATGGGCACATTAAGGAAGAGATCTATATATAGCAGTTAGAAGGCTTCATATCCAGCGGGAATGAGCAAAACGTTTGCAAGCTCCAAGGATCCATTTATGGACTTAAACAAGTTTTGAGAAGTTTGAACATCCAGTTTGATAAAACAATCAAATTGTTTGATTTTTATAAGAACCCGAATGAACCATGTGTCTACAAGAAGGTTAGTGGGAGTGTAGTTACATTTGTTGTGCTCGACATTGATGACATCCTAGTCATTGGGAATGATGTAGGGATGTTGCGGTCAATGAGGACTTAGTTATCCAATTAGTTTTCCATGAATGACTTGGGAGATGCATATTTTATCCTAGGGATAAAGATCTATAGAGCTAGATCCAGAAGAATGATCGGACTATCCCAGTCCATGTACATAGACAATGTGCTAAAAAGGTTTAGCTTAGAGGAATCCAAGAGAGAATTCCTACCTATGAGTTATAGGTTTCACTCTCTAAGGTTATGTCTCCTAATACACTTGAAGAGAGAGAAATGATGGCTCGCATACCTTATGCTTTCGCAATAGGGAGAATAATATATGCAATGTTATGTACAAGGCCTGATATAGCACATGGTCTGAGTGTCACAAGTAGATATCAATCTAATCTAGGGAAAGAACACTGGAAAGCCATTACGATGATCGTCAAGTACTTTAGAAGAACTAAGGATATCTTTCTGATATACGACAATGGAGAACTAAAACTAGAGGGATATAGAGACTCTAGTTTTCAATCCAATATAGATGAATCAAAATCCATGTTTAGATACATATTCACCCTGAATAGTGGTGCTGTCAGTTGGAAGAGTTCCAAGCAAGAGATGACTACAAACTCTACCACCGAAGCTGAATATATTGCAGTATCAGATACAACAAAAGAAATTGTTTGGATAAGAAACTTTATCCAAGAGTTGGGTGTAGTTCCATTGATTATTAATCTAGTTATGATTTACTGTGATAACAACAGAGCCATTGCGTAAGCAAATGAGCCAATATCTCATCAAAGAACCAAGCACATAATAAGATAATATCACTTGATCAAAGAGATTATTAGTAGAGGCGATGTCATTGTGGATCGATGTAACACCCCCACCACTAAATATAGATATTAGTAATAATTTTAAACAGGGTAGCACATGTGTGAGCATGTGTATATATATATATATATTTTTTTGGTCAAATGTAGCACTTTGAGAAACAGTAAAGTATTTTTTCACATATAACCTTGTATATAGAAAAATCATTGTTTATATATAGTCAGTACTTTATATAATAATAATGAATGTAAAAAATAAAATATGCCCACAACACAACACAACACAACAGGTCGTCATCTATGTACACTGATTCTCAGAACCTGTAGGAACCCCAACAGCTTGCCAGTAAGTCCACGGTATCAAGCATCACCAGACTCACCTACAATGTATAAACTATATGAGCAAACGCTCAACAAGTAAAGATTACGCATGTCAAAGAATAATCCACAATATCAAGTCATGCATCTCAAAATGCTATGCCCACAATGCAATTCCATGTATCCTTTTATTAATGTTCTATGTCTAATAGGAATTTGAGAGTTAAAGGACCAAAATAAGCTAAAGTGAAGCTAAGAAAGCAGCATCTCTAGAGCCACAGCACCTCAGAGCACCAGGTCATGCTGAGGTGCCATCTGATGATAATAGGTAGAAAATTCAACACCACGGCTTCATATTTCAAGGCCGCGGTGCCACAATTCCAAAATATCTTCTCGCCACAGTACTATTATGGCAGTATTTGTATTTTGGTCATAACTTTCTTCTCCAAATTCCTATTGACTTGATTCTTGACTCATTGGAAAGATAAAAGATAAGAATACTACTTTTACATTGATAACTTAGACCAATTCAATTGACTTCAAAGAGAAAAATTGGGTTAAAAAGTCAACAATGTTTCTATATATGGCAATCTCGGTACTTTTAGCATAATTTTCTTCTAAATTATGATATACAGTTGATTCAAGCATCTATGAAAATATAATTCATATAAAGATACCAAAAGTCAATTCATTTGAGAAAAAGGTCCAAAATCGATTGCAAGATAGTGGATAGAGCATAATGGAGCTCATTGCACCGTGTGTGGCAAAATGTTCAGCATTGCGGCGCCACTCTAGTTAGTGAATTTAGTCAGAATGTTTAATTTTGTGGCTCCAAAATCTCACATTATGGATCTAGATTGTGGCAGCATGAAAAGAATATCAGATTTTAGATTTTAAAACACGATTTTAGCTTAGATTTTCTTATTTTTGGGAAAGAGTATAAAAGGCCCAAAACACCAAGGCTTGACCAATTAATTCTTAAATACACATTTTGAGTCTTAGAAGTAGAAGGAGGGACAAAAAAAAGGCTTGGAGAAGAAGACTCATCCACCAAGAGGAGATCTATTCACCATAATCAGTTTTTTTTTTCTTCTTTTCAATTTCTTTCAACTCTTGACATCATTTTGTTTTATTTTTCTTCTTCTTTTCAATTATGTTAGACTAGAGTTTCTATTTGGTTAAGGATGATTTTAAAACCCTAGATATGAATTTCTATAACTAAAGTATTTGATGTTATTCCCCACTTGTCCAATTGAAATTGTTTATGTTCTTCTGTGATTAGTCTATTCATGTTGTTTTCTTGTTTGTTTTGGGTGTGTAGCCACATTAGGTTTGAGAATTTTCTATAAATAGATTAGAAATCTAGATTTGTAATTATCTTGAATTTCTAATCATGAGTAGTAAATATTAATTAATAATTTTAGGATATTTTTGTTAATTGCAATTAAGAACATAACCTAAGTTGGACAATCCAAGTTTGTATAATTGTGGCTTAGACCAATCTATCTTTTTTATCTTAATGCTTTTATGGAATTAAATTTAGAGAGATTATTCTCGGTTTTTCAATAATTGAAGAATTAGCTAGAGAGCTTATTCTACCTAACAACAAACTAAGAAAAGATTGGGATAATAGAGATTATTATCATCTATGGTTGGTAATCTCAATGGGAACTTGGAGATGATGTCAATGTTAATTCACAATTCATTGTCTAATGGTAGCGAATGAAACCTTAAACAAACCTTTATTAATATTGTTTTCATTATTTAACCCTGATTTTTACCATTCTAGTTTAGTTTATTTTCTATAGTTCAGTTAGTTGAATTAAAACTTTCCCTTACTTATCTTTTAGTTCACTTGTTGAGTCTTAAAGTCTTAAGTTGTCAACTAGTAAGTCGATTCATTACTTAATGAGTCAGTAGTAAATTTATTTACCCTCGGTATTTGTGGGATCAGTCCTTACTCACACTATATGTGTTGAAAGTAATTGAATAGTAAGGTCTAAATTTGGTACGTTTAATGACAATTGGCCAAAATTGGCACTATTGCCAGGATTGATTGTCTAACTGATTTACTATCATTTTCAATTTTTTATTTTATCTTGCATATATCTTTTTATTAGTTTAACTTACTTTTCTTTTTTTTATGTCATTAGAGGATTTAAAGCAAAGAATTGAGCAAATTCAGATTAATTTGAACACACTACTGCCACCATCTCCACCTATATCCCCTATTAATTCGATACCGAAGCTCGAGTTTGAGACTCCTCCTACTTCTAAAATTCCTCCCCATCTTGAACCAGTTGAGATGGCACAAAATCACCAACATTGAAGGAGTTGGCAACCCCTAATTTGGAGAGTCAACTACTTTACATCACTTCTCCCAATCTTGAAGGCATATATTGAACTTAAATCGGGAATGATCTATTCTTTTACCCACTTTCCATAGATTTATGGGTAAGGATCTGAACAAACATTTGAAGAAATTCCATGCATTATGTTTTAGCATAAAACCAATGGGTATATCAAAATAGAACATCAAACTCCTAGCCTTTCGTTAGCAGACTCGGCTAAGGAGTTGCTTTATTACATATCTTATGGCACGATCACTACTTGGAACAAAATGCAAATAATATTTCTAGAGAGGTATTTTCCCATATCCTAAGCTAGGAGTATTCGAAAATAAATATGTGAAATTCGACAGTACAATAGGAATCTCATAGAGAGATTGGGAAAGGTTCAAGAAATTGTGTGATAGTTATCGTCACCATTAATTACTATCAACTTCTTATCCAATATTTCTATGAAGGACTTATGCTAATGGAAAAAAGCATGTTTGATGCCACAAGTGGAGGAGCCTTAGTTGATAAAACATCCAATGTAGCAAGGAATTTGATTGCAAATATGATTGCAAATTTTTAATAATTTGTAACTCGTAATGATCTACCACAACCATATAAGAGCGTCAATGAAGCCAATACATCTCTTCTTGAGCAAAAGATCTCACATCTTATCTCTTTGGTGCAACTAATAACTATTGGGCAATAAGTTATGATGTGTGGAGTTTGTTACATGGTGGGGCGTCCTACCAATATGTGTCCACCCCTCCAAAAAAGTTCGACAAATCAGAGAAATGCAGTTGGTGATTTTTCAGGACAACCAAGGAAGAGATATAATCCTTACTGCAATACCTACGAGGGATGTAAGAATCATCCAAACTTAAGGTATGGGAATCAACAAAAACAAACTGCTCCATTTCATGCACCCAACCCTCCACGGGGGTACATTCAACCAAAGGTGCAACCACTATTAACCTCAATCACAACCATCTCCAGGTATATTTTTGGAAGATCTTGTAAAAGCACTTGCTACTAATATAATGCAATTTCAACAAACCACACAAGCCAGACTCCAAATTATAGTGAATCAATTGACATAAATGGCTATTAGCCTAAGTCGGTTGGAAGCTCAAGGGTTAAACAAACTACCCTCTCAACCTATGGTAAATTCTAAGAAAAATGTAAATGTGGTGACCCTTAGGACTAAAAAGAAATTAGAGTCACCCCAAGTTCCAACAAAAAAATACCCAAGGAGATTAGAACGGTGTAACAAGCATAGTCATTCCTTCTATAGTAGATGCCACCCTCCACCACCTAGCAAAGAGATTCCAGTTTTGGTAACTACCTCTAAACCTCCTTCTCATACTTATGTAACCCCTCCATATTTTCCTAGCAGGTTAGCAAAATCAAAAAAGGAGGAGCAAGAGAAGGAGATCCTTAACACTTTCTACAAAATATGGGTAAACTTTTCTATTCTTGATACTATAAAGCAGATACCTTGATATGCGAAGTTTCTCAAAAAGTTGTGCACCAACAAACAAAAGTTGAGGGGGATGGAAAAAGTAAGAGTGAACAAAAATATTCTAGTAATTTTCAAAGAAAACTCCATCCAAAGCATAAGGATTTGAGCACTTTCTTTATCCCGTGTACCATTGGCAATACCAAGTTCGAAAACTGCATGCTAGATTTAGGAGCATTGATTAATGTTATTTCATATTCTATTTATGTTTCTCTAAATCTAAATAAAAGAAGCTAGTGTTGTCATATAATTGGCTAACAGATCTAATACTTATCCAATAGGGTTTGAGGAAGATGTTCCCATGCAGGTGGATGAATTGGTCTTCCCCACTGATTTTTATGTTCTTGAGACGGACGATGACACATTCCCTAACCCTACACTCATTATTTTGGAAAGACCATTCATGAAATCAGCCAAGCTAAGATTGATTGTAACACCACTTAAACTAACTATATAGCCCAAATAATTAAGTTATGAAAGTTTAACCATTTATCAATACTATAGTGTTATGGTATTAATTCAAAGTTTTTCTTTTTTTCATTTTTTTGTTACTAAAAAAGAAACTTGAAATCATCTTCTCTTTCATTCTATTATATACAGCATTTACAATACTCAAAAAATGAACATGGTGCTATCGCCACATCTGTAGTTTAACATATATTCGCTTACAAAAAAAAACATAATAAAGTTGTTTAATCTAAACAAAACCAAGTATTTAAAATGGGCTACAAAAGCTATTCAAAATATGGCATATTAGCACATCTCTATCTTATAGCTCCAGAAGCTCAGTCAACCTCTAAACCATACATGATCACTTGCATCATAAGAATCTAATGAGCTAAAAGCTTAGTAAGTAAAATTATTGCATGAACAAATATACTATATGCTAATTCCATCAATTATTAAATATATTATCTAATTTAATAACTTTTCCTTCCTAATTCATTCTTTTAGGTAACTTTAAAGTGTGGTACTTAACTGATAGTGATAGATCATAGTTTTCAGAGTATATTTATAATAGTTGGCCAATAAGAGAAATAATACGAGATTTTCCATACTGATTTTTCAACCTCAGGTATTAGTTGTATTCTTTCTCATTCATTGTGGTTTTTCATATCTTGGTTTCTCAATCTTAAGTATTTGCAACCTTTTGTTGGGTCCACCAGTTCCTCCTGTGTTTCTTGTCTACCTAACTATCAATCAAGTACCATACTTTTTTTTTCAAAACATCATTATCTTTTTAATAGTGTCATGTTTCCTGAGTTATAAATACTTCAAACACTATATTATAGATAAATAATAACAATCACTTCAAGACATAGACAACATTATATGAATCTTGTGATACAACAAATGAAAATTTCAATTTACCTCAAATCCAATTTAAGTTATGAAGTAAAAAGGTCGATTTCATTGAAAGATAGGATATGTCAAAGGGCCTAAGACAATGAGACCATATACCTTTCAATATTCTCTTAATCAATCACATATCATGTTGAAAAATCTAAATTAATTATAACCATGTACACTTTTCAATTTTTTGTAAATAACTTCATATCAATTACATTACTTCAAAAACAATACAACTTATATTTCACTAATAGGGCAGCACAGACTCAAACATCATCAAAAACATCAAAATCAAATATGGTATAACCTTGGTCCTAACTTAAACTAATTCTAACCATCAATTAAGCAAACTAATTGCTATTGTTCACAATCATTCATTGGCACTTCTAAACACTATACAAGTATTACAGGATCAACAAAAACAAGTAAATTATTCATGTTTTGTAACACTATCAATTTTACTAGAAATTAGCTTAACTAGATTGGTTTGGCTTCAAATCTATCCCACTTGAATTTTCAACAATAAAAAAAGATAATAAATCATGTAAACCAATACACTATAAATTCATCATAAGAAACATAAAAAAAAGATACCTTGATTAGATTGGAATTAAACTTCAAATCAATGGTTTTCAATCTTGACAAGGTAAAAACTTATTT
>CM033114.1:14146676-14204791 GCA_019321725.1 Paulownia fortunei
ACTTACAATCCACAATGGAGAAATCATTTCATTTTTAGTTAGTGAGATGGGAACCGTGCCTAACCGCTACATTCACAAAATTTACCAAACTTTCCTTCTTATCTAGTTCCACATACAAAATCCCTTAAGGAGACTTTGTAAGAATTTATGCATAGATAAACAAACATCCATAACCGGACTTTACAAGCCGTCAATGAGATCAAAAACACACTTTCAACACTGACAGCTACTTTGCATACTCATGAAAAAGGTAAATTTCCTGCTCAACCTCAACCTAATCCTTCCACTCAATATCATGTTTCTTCTTCAGGTGGAAATTCAATCAAGGAGGCTAATAAAAGGTTATTGACAAGACTATCTATTCCAAGGAGAAAGTTTCTAATCCACATTCAGAAATGAAGAATGAAAATAGTCTTGATGATAAAGGCAAGTTTAATGAAGGTAAGTTTGAAAATGATGAAATAAAAAAATATTCACCTCTAGCTCCATTTTCCTCAAAGATTGCAACTGACTCAAAAGTTGAAATTTTTGAAGTTTTTAAACAAGTTAAAATTAATATTTCATTGTTGGATGCAATCAAGCAAGTTCCACCATATGCCAATTTTTGAAAGATTTGTGTACAATCAAAAGAAGACTTGTACAAAAAAATGTATTTTTAACAAAAAATATTAGTTTAATCATTCAACATCTCACTCCACCCAAGTTCAAAGATCCAGATTGTCCAACCATTTCATGTACCATAGGAAACATTATAATAGAGTGTACTTTGCTTGATCTTAGTGCTAGTATAAATCTTCTACCTTTCTCAGTTTATAAACAACTAGGTTTGGGAGAACTTAAAACAATTACCATTGTACTCCAACTAGCTGACCGTTCGATTAAAGTCCAAAGGGAGTAGTAGAAAATATGTTGGTATAAATTGATAAGTTTTAATTTCTAGTGGATTTCATTATTTTAGACATAGAGCCTGTTGCACGTACACATACATAGATTCCTATCATTTTGGGTCGTCCCTTTTTTGCAACTTCAAATGCTTTGATTAATTGTAGGAATGATATTTTGAAGTTATCTTTTGGAAATATGACTTTTGAACTAAATGTATTTAATGTTTGTAAACAACCTACAGAAGATGTCGAATTACATGAAGTGAATTCAATTGAGGAACTTGTTCATGAAATTTCACTTTCATTAATTCATTTAATCATCTGAAAACTTGTTTTGAAAGTAAAATTATTTGTAAAATGACACACTCTAATACTCTTTTTGAATTTTCGCAGGTACAAGAAAAATATTGTTGGAAGCCAATGTTTGAAGAAATTCCATCATTAATAATAGTATAATATATTCCATCAAGTATTAAAGCTCCCGGATTTGAAGTACTCTTATTTGGGTGAGAATGAGACTTTTCAAGTAATAAATGCTAAACCTTCTAAAGAAATGCAATGAAGGCTAAGTTCTAATATAAAAGAAGTAGTGAGAAATGAAGCCATTAAACTCTTAGATAATTGAATCATTTATCCTATTTCTGATAGCAAATGGGTAAGTCCTATTCAAGTTGTGTCAAAGAAATCTGGAATTATTGTAGTTAAGAATAAGAATGATGAATTAATTCCAACTAGGATTGTTACTGGTTAGTGAATGTGCATTGACTATCGAAAACTCAACTCAAATACTAGAAAAGATCATTTTCCATTACTTTTCATAAATCAAATCTTAGAAAGAGTTGTGGAATATTAATTTTACTACTTCTTAGATGGATATTTTGGATATAATCAAATTGCAATTGCACTTGAAGATCAAGAGAAAATAACTTTTACATATTCTTTTGGTATTTTTGCATATCGAAGGATGCCTTTTGGATTATGTAATGCACTATCTACATTTCAACAATGCATGCTTTGTATTTTTAGTGACATGGTTAAACATATTTTTTGAAGTCTTCATGGATGATTTTTCTATTTTTGGTAATTTATTTGATGATTGCTTGTCCAATTTAGAAAAACTTTTGATCAGGTGTGAAGAAAAGAACATTGTACTCAATTGGGATAAATGCCACTTTATGGTAACAACTGGTATTATTCTTGGACATATTATTTCATCAAAATGTATTAAAGTAGACAAAACTAAAATCGAGTTAACTGCTAATTTACCAGTAACAAAGTTTGTGAAGGATGTAAGATCATTTTTAGGACATGCTGGTTTTTATAGCAGATTTATCAAACATTTTAGTATAATATCTAATCCTTTGTGTAATCTTCTAACAAAAAATACTATTTTTGAATAGACTGCAAATTGTGAAAATGCTTTTGTTAAACTTAAAAGTATGCTTACATATGCTCCAATCATGTAGCCTCTAGATTAGACTTTACCTTTTGAAATAAAGTGTGATGCAGTGACTATAGTGTTGGAGTTTTCTTAGGACAAAGAAAACATAAAAAACCATATATCATTTACTATGCAAGTAAAACTTTAAATAGTGCTCAATTAAATTATTCAACAACTGAAAAAGAATTACTTATTATAGTTTTTGCATTGGACATATTTAGATTTTATCTTGTTGGCTCACCAGTTGTTGTTTTCAGTGATCATGCAACTTTGAAATATCTTTTGTCAAAAAAAAGATGCCAAACCTAGACTGATTAGGTGGATTCTCTTACTCCATGACTTCAACATTACGATTTAAGATAAGAAATGAATAGAGAATGTGGTGGCTGATTTTTTGTCGAGACTTGTTTGTGATGACTTATTTCAAACCACACCTATTAATGACACTTTCCTTAATGAACAACTATTTACTATTTTTATTTTACTTTGATTTTTTGACATTGCTAATTTTCTTGTGAGAGGAAAGATGCCAATATATTGGAATTCTTAAGAAAAAAGAAGTTTTTGACCGAGGTTAAAAACTTTTTTGGGATAATCCATACATATTCAAATATTGTCCTGACTAAATCTTTCGGAGATGCGTGCCCAAGAATGAGATATGTAATGTTCTTAAATTTTATCATTCAGGAGCGTGTGGCGGTCACTTTTCGGCAAAGAAAACAGCTGCAAAGATCTTACAATGTAGATTTTATTGGTTAACTCTTTTCAAAGACACTTACACATTTTGCAAAAGTTGTAAAAATTGTCAAAAGTTAGGATCTATTTCAAAGCGAAACATGATGCCCCTACACCCCATCCTAGTGATTGAAATCCTTGACTATTGGGGTATTGACTTTACAGGACGATTTCCATTATCATTTGTTTTTTTAACATATTGATAGTCATAGATTATGTTTCAAAATGGATTGAGGAAATTCCCTGTCGTAACAATGATCACAAAATAGTGATAAAATTTTTAAAAGAAAATATTTTAAGTCGATTTGAAATTCCTCGATCCATTATCAGTGATGGGGAAAAATATTTTTGTAACAAATTTCTTGGAACTTTAATGAGAAAATATGGTATCATACATAAATTTGTAACCCTTTATCATCCTCAAACAAATGGACAAGTTGAACTTGAAAATAGGGATATAAAATAAATTTTGAAAAAAAAGTTATCCCAAATCGTAAAGATTGGTCTCTTAGACTTATTGATACACTTTAGGTATATAGAATTGCTTTTAAAACATCATTAGGCATGTGTTCTTGTAGGGTAGTTTGTGAAAAACCTTGTCATTTATTTCTTGAACTTGAACATAAAGCATATTGGGCAATCAAAATGTTTAACCTCAACCTTGATGAAGTTTCAAAATTGTGTAAATTGCAAATCAATGAACTTCAAGAATTGAGAAATGATGCATATGAGAACCCTAAAATTTATAAAGAAAAATTCAAAGAATTTTGTGATAATAAAATTTCAAGAAAAATATTTGAGGTTGGTCAAAAGGTTTTGCTTTATAATTCTCGATTGCATTTATTTCCTGAAAAATTAAGATCAAGGTGGAGTGGTCCTTTTGTTGTAAAAGAGGTATATCCTTATGGGGCGATTGACATTGAGAATCCTAGAGGACAAAAACTTAAACCATTTATAGAGAATCAATTTTCACAAGAGGAATTTTTTTTTTCTAACCTTTGTTATGATTAGTATGTGTTTATATATACATATTTTCTCTAATTTGTTTGTTTTGTAGGCTATCTTTCTTTTATTTTTTTTCCTAATTAAGTGACGGATAATAGTACTCCGTGACTATTGAAGTCGGATTTATTAGTTTTCCAAACAACTGAAATCTCTATACAAATTTTATCTCCTTTTCTCATTCTTTTTTCTTGTTCTTCAAAATGGATGAGATTCTTCTAACTCTCAAGAAGCGATTTTTTTTCTTTCTAAAAATGCAATTTTAAAAATTTATAAAATCACGATTGAAAGATTAATGATACTTATGCACAAGGGCATCCCAGGGAATATGCGATAGATAATTGAAGCAAAGGTAAGTGTAACAGGCGACTTTTAACATGAGTTTTCAAACTTGATTACTAGATACATGTCTGGTTTTGGTAAAAGCATATATTCAAAAAAACAAAGGGCAAAAAAAATACAAGTTTGTCACAAATGTGCTCGATTGACTTACAACACAAAGTGTCGTACTTTAAAAATTATTTCTAAAAACTGAGAAGACAAAATTTAATTCATTATGGATGGACTAAGTAAGGATCATTTAGATGACATTATATTGACTCTTGAGATGCATTCATGTGGATTAGTACAACGTGAAATTCTTGATTTATGGAATAACTTTCGGAATGAATATGAGCATTATAGTCTTGAGAATTTGACATTAAAAGATCATATTTACTAGTTTATAGGAAAATTGGATGGGAAGCATATCCTCGACCCATAGAGGGCGTTTAAGTCATTACTGGACATAAAACTAGAGGAAGATGTGAGGCACAGTCATAACTATATGTACATTCATATGTAAGTAGAAAAATGAAAAGAATAGGCCCCGGTGTTGAAATTCATGGAGTATGAGAATTCTTCAATGATAAACTCTATGTCTCTAATTTCATGAAGTTTTTAAAACTTTTATTGCATTCTATCATTTTATTTTTTAGCCACATTACTACCCTTTGACCCTATTACAATCTTTGTCGAATATCTTATGATTTCATGTGGTGCCTTCGGTGTAGTGGACATTTATACCAAAGGAAGAGCCTATGATGTTTAACTCTTCTATTAGAGATTGGGTGATGGTTTTGTGAGGTTATGTGAGAATTCACTTGGTTGAAGCATGCATGGTTTCGTCACTGTTGATATTTACTACTCACACACACACACACTTGAGTATACTTATTGTGGAAATGTATTGACTTTTAGATTCAATACTTGTTTGATTTCATTTTCATATTACTTTGTTGCTTCTTAAGAATAATGATTGGAAGTTAGTTATTATATGTGTTTGTGGGTATCACCACTAGAAACTCTCACGAGACTAAAATTCGTCCTCTATGGGTCACCCAGGGGTTTAAAGGCTTGTTGCATATACTAAATATAATTGTGTTTTCCTATGAAAATAGATTAGTATAGGTTTGTTTTAGGCTTGCTCGAGGGTGAGCAAGGGTTAAGTGTAGGGGAGTTTGATAAGTGCATATTTTGATATATTTTTGTATCAAATCTTTTATACTTTTCTTATTTTATTCTTGTTAATATTATAGTTTTAATAATATTTTGTGTTAGGGAATCAATAAACAAAAAGAGATAAAAAAGAGTCAAAATAAAATCCAAGAAGACAACACATTTCGTAAGCAAGTTAAAAGATAATATTTCATTATATCAAAGAAACATCACAATTAGAAGACAAGAGCCATTTTTTGGTAAGTCCATCATGTGTAGATCAAAATATATGTAAGAAATTACTTGAACTTTGCAAGTGATTATTGGGCTTACATTAAACTCAAAATAAACATATTTGCAGATTTGTGCAGTTTTTGTATTTTGGGCATATCTCAATGCTCAAAAGTCCTATGGACGTGATTGTTGCTTCATTTGAAAGTCAAGATAGAACTATAACTTTTCTATTGAAAGCTTAGCCCAATTCAACCTTAATTATAGCAGAAAATTGTCCAAGTATGTGCATTAGAAAAGATCTATTTATGTTGACACATCTCTTTAAATCAAGCATAACTTTCTCCCTAGTGGTTGGAATTAGGTGATTCAAGTTAAAAAATAAAGCTAACAGAGAATCTACTATGTTCTTATTGATCACTTTTTCAATTTCAGCTGATTGTATAGAGAACAATATGTGACAATATTCAAATTTGAAAAGGACATATGAATTTAGAGCACATTTGAAGTTAATTTGGAGTGCATTTGGAGATGCAAATTTAGGTACTCTTCTACCATAAATATGGGCTGTTGGATGGCATTCAAGAGACATAAAAACCCTTAGAGGGTGAATTTTTTTTTATCGTTGTCTTTCTTTAGACTAAATTTTCTAGTAGTAATGAAAGTTTTCTAATAGTAATAGAAATGCACTTTAGTTTCTCTACTATTTTTAGTTTTTTCTACTTTCATTATGTCTATATTTTATTTAAGCTGAGAAGAAAGTGTGAAGCTCTTGATGGAGAAAGGGATACGGTTATAAATGTGCATAATGTTTAGGTGTGTTGTTTTATTATTTTAATTTTTGATTGAAACCTTCCTTATTTAGTGGTGATTCTTGATTTATGTATTACCAATGACACAACAAATACTTAGGTTCATTTAAGTTATTGTATGGTTCTACCCCACCGATTACTAATATGAAACCTTGATTTGTTGTAGATAAAGGTATGCATAAATACTTGATTTCATAAATAAGTGTTGGTACTAAAACCTTTCTTGTTTTGTGG
Source organism: Paulownia fortunei (assembly GCA_019321725.1). NCBI lineage: Eukaryota > Viridiplantae > Streptophyta > Magnoliopsida > Lamiales > Paulowniaceae > Paulownia > Paulownia fortunei. The sequence goes on from CM033114.1 coordinate 14,153,492, forward strand.
TGGTTTTAGATTTATGTATCTCCAATGACACAACAAATACTTGGGTTCATTTAGCTTATTGTACGGTTCTACCCCATCAACTGCTAATGTAAAACCTTAATTTATTGTAAACAAAGGTGTGCATAAATATCTGATCCCATAAACAAGTATTGGTGTTAAGAGATAATTTACAAACAATATGACAATATCTGATTACCTTAATGCATGAGCTATTTGATAACATCTTTCCATTGGAACCTTCATTATGTATGGATTCTAATTATGGCATTTAAAAGAGGTAAAAAAAAATAAATAATCATTCCTCTATCCAAATCTCAAGAGCGAATCCTTAATCTATAGTACTTTTATTACTTTGATTTCTTAGTTATAGCACAAATTTTTATTTATATTCTAAATCATATTTAACCTATCTTTTAAGAAATATAAACCCAAAAACTTTAAACAACTTCCTATGGATCGACCTCGGACTCTTGAGAAATTTATTGCTTGACACAACCTGCATTTGGGTTTTCAACCTTAAAGTTGTAGCATGGTTCTTTAATTGATAATCAATATAAATTGGATCATCATGCCTCACATATTAATGAAACTCTACAAATAAGTAACTATGGTGTAAGATGCTAATTATTTAAAAAGAATTCTTCCATTTTGTGGCACAAGCGTTTAGGTCATATTTCTCAATAGAGATATCAAAGGCTTGTGATGGAAGGAATTCTTGATTCCTTTGATTCTTTGGATTTTAAAATTTGTATTGAATGCATCAAAGAAAAATAAATAAATATGAAGAAAATAGGTGCCAAAAGGAGATCAAGCCTCTTGGAATTAATTTATATTGATATTTATGGTCTTAATTTATATTAGTATTTGTGGTCCATTCCCTACGGCTCATTGGAATGGTCATCAGCATTTTATAACTTTCATAGATGATTATTCTCGTTATAAGTACTTGTACTTAATTCTTGAGAAATATCGAGCATTGAATGCTTTAAGCTCATAAAGCTAAAGCTGAAAAAAAACTTGTCAAGAAAATCAAATTTGACTGTGGTGGTGAATAATACAGTAGCTATGATGGATCAGGTGAACAACATTTAGGACCTTTGCAAAATATTTTGTATAATGTGGCATCATTCCATAGTACATCATGCCGGGGACTCCAAGTCAAAATGGCATAGCTGAGAGATGAAATCATACCATAAAGGATATGGTTATAATGATGATAAATCATTCTTCTTAGCCATATTACTTTAAGGAGAAGCGTAAAGATTGTAGTATAAATGTTGGGTTTGCAAAATTGCAGAATTGCCTACATAGTGGAAATTTAAAATTTTTGAACAATTGGAAATAAAAACATACACACATGCATTAAAAGGCAAATCCCAGATTCGATGTGATTTTTGGTTTGCGTTTCTAATTGTTTGCTTAATTAAGTAAACAACTTAGTTTCACGATTATACCTTTCAAGCAATCTGGTTGATGAAGGGTATGAAATAATTCAAATTCCTCAAGCTCCCACAAGCTCCTTCACAAGCTTCTCAAAAAGATTTACCAAGAACTCCAAGTGTAGTTCCTCCAATGGTATCCACACTTCGAGCAAATCTGCAACTACTAAATCCTAGCTAGTGAATTTACCTTTCTTGTTTTGAATCTAATTTGAGAGTGAAGAAATTTTTTTAAATCAACAAGTGAATAGAAAAATTGATTTTTAATCAAAAAGGTTGTAACCTTTGATTGAACAAGTTTTACATTTGGAGAGAAAAATAAAAGTAAGACTAAAGAAGAGGGAGTGAGGGGGATGTATTCTCTTGTTGCACCAAAGCTGAAAATTTTCAGTAATTTATGGTGTATTTAAACACCATTAAGAGTCCCTAATCCCATTAGAAAACCCTTTCCTAATCCTATTATGAATTCCCTCCCTTCTATCTTTATCTCTTTGTTTCCTAAATTAGTTAAAGTACTGAGTAGAAGTCAATCAACAAAAGAAGCTACTTGGAAAATGAAGCATAAAATTATAAATAAATATCTAGAGGTTTTTTTTGGTAAGTAAAATTTCGGGATGAAATTTTAAAAAGAAGGGGAGAATGTAATACCCAATCCTCATACTACTCACTTGGCCAATGTGATTCATGCATTACATGCTACTTATATGTTAATTTGCATTAACATTTACATGGTATCTTATATAGCATTTTTAATCGTTAGACCTGTAATGCTATCACATGATATTAGTAATTGAAATCTTATAACCTAATTAAAAAATTCTATATTTAAATAATAAAAAGAATAGATTGATCGATATATTGGATATTCATAGGTTATATGTTATAATTTTGGAAGTGTTAAACGTGTTACTAATAAGTTTATATGATTTTGATTTAATTAGATCGATGTGTTTTAAAAGTATACATCCATGAATTAACATACTTGGGATATTGGATATGATATAATGTAATTTAAGTGTCATAATACAAGGTCCATATATGCATATGATTTTAGAAATGCAAACTAGACAATCATTTAAGAATCAGATGTCAATAGGTTTGGAGATAAAATGAATAGACATAGGAATTACCTACGGGAATGAATGGTGACTAAGATAGGTTACAACCAAATAGGAATATGTGAGACACACAAGATTAGGGATGCAAGATAAATGAGAAAATCAGATTACACCATTACATGCCATCTCAAACTTTGCCACCTCATGCTTTCTTATTAAGCTTAAGCTAACACCTCAAACCCTTCACCCTTAAGCCATGACCAGACCCTCATTTCAGCCATTTTCATCTTCCAAACACACACCTTAAGGTATCCAAGTGCTCCAAATTGATTTCAAGTTGAAATAAAAGTAAGAAAAGTAAATGAGAAGTGATTACGATCAAGTTTAACCTCAAAATCTGCATATATAACACTTATCTACATTTTTGCCTTTGATTTTTAGATTATTATGAATGGTTTTATTGTTTACTAAGATTTTAATATCTCTTACAAAAGTGTTAGAAAGTTTTTAGTTAGACTTTGGTGCACAAAGAAAGGGTTTTTGATGACAAATACTTAATAGGAAACACATGTAGCAGAAATTATCACCTTACTATTTTCTTGTGTTTTAGGATTCAAAAGTGTATGGTATATTGAATGAAATCTATAATTATTACCATTTATATGTCCATATATAAGTTAAGATTATTAGAATGAATTTTGATCGATTCAAAATTGAAATAGAGAATGATATTGGAGAAACACTCAAACTGCCAAAGTAGCAAAATCTATTTTGGTGTGCTGTGAAGGGGACTGAATTAGGGGAGCTAAATCCATTATTTTTGGCAAGAATATAACCTGGTTGTCTCTGTGTATATGTTATATAAGTGTGGTAAAAATTTGGGAGAGATTGAATATACGTAAGGGTGCTAAAACCATTAATGTCATGAAGTGCGCAAAACTATCACCATAGGAAAAATCTATTTCAGTATGCTGTGAAGGGAGATGAACTTGGGAAGCTATATCCATAAGTTTTAGCTATTCTATGATATGGTTACATTGTTTTTGATGTTAGCTAAGTGTGATAAAAATTGGGGAGTGAATAAATATGTCTAAAGGTGTCAAAATTATCATACAAATTAATGTGGCAGCAAGAAATTGTGGAGTTGTGAATTTGTCCCATTGGTTTATTAACATATTCCAGCATAGATGTGGTGCATTTGATCCTTAACATTTAGGGAAATGTTGTAAGATTTATAATACATCAATTAAATGAGGTTAGTATACATTTAAGATGTGGAATAAAAGTACGTAGAAGGTTGCATTTGGTTATAGTTTCTAAGTGGTAAGGTTGTTTAGTTAAATTGAGATTCAAGATCCTTATACTACATTAGGTATAATGAATTTGTTAATTGGGATTCAAGATCCTTGTATTTTTACAGATTGTTTCACATCTAGGGTTGGAGAGTAATACTTAAGAAACCTACAAGTAACACACAACCGATCAAAGGTAAGTAAAGATTCATTTGCAACTACAATGCATAGACATAGTAAATGTGTGATTTATATGTAATACCATAGATCATATGTGCGTAGCAGAGGGCACGCATTACTGTTATTCATGTCCATTGAGCATACATACATGGGCATGGCACGTGCATGCATCATATACAAGCATTGTGATAAATCTTGCATTGCATGACATGATTCTGAGAAAGAAAAATATTTTACTGACCACTACTACTGCACCGCGTGCATGGATTTACATGCTTTTATGATTATTGGCCATTGGATTATGGTGATGTGCAGAGCTCTTTTCCAGTGCATGGGATAGTAGCATTGGTCAGGGGCCCAAGAAAGAAATGATTTTGAGAGAAACGTTTTTGATGCATGGAATTGCATTGTAGGCATAGCATTTTAAGATGCATGACTTGATGTTGTGAATTATTCTTTGACATGCGTAATCTTTACTTGTTGAGCGTTAGCTCATATAGTTTATACATTGTAGGTGATTTTGGTGATACTTGATACCATGGACTTACTGGGCAAGTTGTTGGGGTTCCTACAAGTTTTGAGGATTAGTGTACAAGAATGACGACTTGTTGTGTTGTGTTGTGGGCATATTCTAATTTTTACATTCATTATTATTATGTAAAGTGCTGACTATATATAAATAGTGATTTTTCTATATACAGGGTTATATGTGAGAAAATACTTTACTGTTTCTCAAAGTGTTACATTTGACGTAAGTAAATATATACACATGCACACACATATGCTACATTGTCAAAATTATTGTTATACCAATATCTATATTTAGTGGTGGGGGTGTTACAGAGTAGTATTAGAGCCCGGTTTGTGGTTCTGTAGACTGTCCATGTACATGATATCTAAAACTGGTGGAACACAACCATGCCAGTAAGTTTTATTTGTTGTATAATTCATTTTGTATTGCATGAATAATATTGGCCAAGTGTTTTAAGATTTTGTATAAAATAATGTTAAGGCAGACTCATCAGTAGTAACATGTACAAAATTTATGGTTGGTATTCTATCTTTAGAGCTACATATTCTCTATTATCCACTACGTATGTAACGTATGTAATAAGACTGGATAGGGTACTTGATATATATATGAGGTCAATTACAATGTTTTAATTCCTTTTGGAGGTTCATGATCATCTATTTATTTAAGTATGTATTAGATGACAATCTGCGGTCTCGATGTGATACCCGAGCCTCTTACTACTCATATGGCTAAATATGATTCATGCATTACATGTTAATTTTATATGCTATTTGCATTTCTATTGACATTGCGTAATTTATTTCATTTTATACGACATTCTTGAATATTAAACTTAATTCTGAAGCTCTTGCACGATATTAGTTATTGAATTTCTTAATCTAAGTAGTTGATTTTATATTAAAATAAGAAGAAAATGAGGTGGATCAATATTAGATATAGATGGGATATATAGGTTATAATTTTGAAAGTGCTAAAAGTGTTACTAGTAACCTTATACGGTTTAATTTGATTTGATCAAGTTATTTCAAAAGTATATATTTGTAAATTAGCATACTTGGGATATTGGACATGATATAATATGAATTAAGTATCATATTACAAGGCTCTTATGTGCATATGATTTTAGAAATGCAAACTAGATAATTCTTTAAGAATCGGATGCGAATCGGTTTGGAGATCGAATGAACGGACATAGGAATTACCTATGGGAATGAATGGTGATTAAGATAGGTTGCAACCAAATAAAAATAGATGAGACACACAAGATTAGGGCTGAAAGATAAGGGAGAAAATCAGATTTTCCATTTACTTGCCACCTCGTGCTTTCTTATTAAGTTTAAGCTAACATCTCAAGCTAACACCTCAAACCCTTCACCCTTAAGCAACGACCAGACCCTCATTTCAGCCATTTTCATCTTCAAAACACACACCTTAAGGTCTCAATGTGATCCAAATTTATTCCAAGTTGAAATAAAAGCACGAAAAGCAAAGAAGAAGTGATTACCATCAAGTTAGCCTCAAAATCTGCATAGGTAACACTTATCTACGGTTTTGCCTTGATTTTCAGATTATTATGAATGGTTTTATGGCTTATTAAGCTTTCAATATCTCTTATAAAAGTGTTAGGAAGTTTTTAGTTAGACTTTGGTGCACAAAGAAAGGGTTTTTGATCACAAACACTTAATAGGAAATACTTGTGGCAGAAACTGTCATCTTACTGTTTTCTTGTGTTTTAGACTTCAAAAGTGTATGGTATGTTGAATAAAACCTATAATTATTACCATTTACATGACCATATATGAGTTAAGAGTATTGGAATGAATTTTTATCAGTTGGAAATTGAAATAGAGAATGATATTGGAGAAACACTCAAACTGCCAAAATAGCAAAATCTGTTTTGGTGTGCTGTGAAGGAAACTGAATTAAGGGAGCTAAATCGATTATTTTTGGTAATAATATGACCTGGTTGTCTCATTATATATGTTATCTAAGTATGGTGAAAATTTTGGAGTGATTGAATATACTTAAGGGTGCCAAAACCATTAATGTCATGAAGTGTGCAAAACTGTCATGGTAGGAAATAATCTGTTTCAGTATATCGTGAAGAGAGCTGAACTTGGGAAGCTATATCCGTGATTTTTAGCAATTATATGATATGGTTACATTTATATACATGTTATATAAGTGTGGTAAAAATTTTGGAGTGATTGGATATGTTTAGGGATGTTAAAATTATCATGCAACTAAACTTGACAGCAAGAAAATATGAAAATGTGAATCTGCCACATTTGATCACTTAGCATGTTTCAACCTAGACATGTTGCTATTGAGTGTTAACAATTAGGTACATGCTATTAGAGTTATAATACTTCAATTACATGATGTTTTCATGTATTTAAGATGAGAAATTGAGGTATTTGAGGGGCTATATTGGGTTCTAGTTTGTGAAAGCTTGATTGTTAGCTTATAGCTTGGTGTTTAAGGTCTAGTATGAGATTTTGTGCTTTCAACTTGCCAAATTGGAATGGTGCTTGATGTTGGGTAATATTACAGGCTATTTTACATCTAAGGTTGGAGAGGAATACTAAACAAATTTAGACTAAGCCACCAACCAAGTGAAAGGTAAGTAAAGATTTATTTGCAACTACAATGCATAGACATAGTAGATGTGTGAATTATATGTAATATCATAAATCATATGTGCATAGTAGAGGGCTCTCCATTGAGCATACATACATGGGCATTGTCATTAGCACGTGCATGCATCATATGCTAGCATTGTGATAAATCTTGCATTGCACGGCATGATTCAGAGAAAGGAAAATGTTTTGTTGACCACTACTAGTGTACCAAAGCATGCATGGATTTGCATGGTGTTATGCATGGATTTGCAGGTTCGCGTGCATGGATTTGCATGCGTATGAGTATGCATGGATTTGCATGCTTATATGATTATTGGCCATTGGATTATGGCGGTATACAGAGCTCTTTTCCGGTGCATGAGATAGTAGCGTTGGTCAGGGGCCCAAGAAAGAAATAATTTTGAGAGAAATATTTTGATGCATAAAATTGCATTGTGAGCATAGCATTTTGAGTTGCATGACTTGATATTGTGGATTATTCTTTGACATGCATAATCTTTACTTGCTGAGCGTCAGCTCATATAGTTTATGCATTGTAGGTGAGTACGATGATACTTGAAGCATCTTTGGCTGGCTGGTCGGCTGTTGGAGCTCCTGCAGGTGTTTGAGGGAGTGTGTACATGGATGACGACCTGTTGGGCTATTTTTTTGGCTTGTTATATTTTGAGTCTGGTGTATTATGTTTTTAGATTGGTACTATATTTCTCTTTTAAAACTTTACTGTAGTTAAGTATGTAAATATTGTGGTCGTTGTGGGTGTTGTGTTTTTATATAAATACTGATCCTTCTATTTTAAACAGGATTGTGTATGTAAGAAGTGATTTAGCTTTTCTTAAAATGTTAAAAAAAAATATTCCATGCATGCACACAGGTTCTATCATGTCAAATTATACAATATATCTAGTTGTGTAGTAATGAGGGTGTTACACTCGATGCTACATATAGGGATCAAATCAAATAAATTGTTGAGGCAGAACGAGGATCAAGATACTACTTATGGGATCCTTATTCACCTCCAAGAGTTGTATGGTGAAAGAACTCAGTAGACAAGATATCAGATCTAAAAAGAGCTTTTTAGATGTCGTATGACTGAGGGCTCTTCAGTTCATGATGATGGATTGAAGATGATAACCCTCATTGAAAGGCTAGTGTCCATTGGAGTCGTTATGAAGAACGAACTCTATACGGACCTTCTGCTGCAGTCTCTACCTCCATTATTTGACACTTTTGTTGTTAACCTTAACATTGACAACATGAAGACTAGTCTCGTTGAGCCTGTGAACATATTAAAGACGGCCGAGTCCACCATGAAAAAGGACAAACTGGTTCTGGTTGTTGGATCTTCTTCCAGATCAAAGGCTAAAAAGCCCAAGATAGGAAAGAAGAAAGAAAATGGTTCCTTTAAACCCAACAAACTGAAAGCTAAGGGCGATGTCAAAAAGGTTTATTCTCAAGCCAATGACAAGTGCCATTGTTGGAGCAAACTAGGGCACTGGATGAGGAATTGCAAGGAGTATCTTGCAAGCCTGAAGAGTTCAGGTATATATTTTGTTGAAATTAACTTTTTGGTTAACAATACTTCTTGTGTATTAGATACCGATTGTGGCTTACATATTTGCAATAATTTACAGATGATGCCAAGAAGTAGGAAGCTAAATAGAGGAGAGACGATCCTTAGGATGGGAAATGGAGCAAGAGTTGCGGCATTAGCTATAGGGACCATTAATCTACTTTTGAAAATGGTTCTGTAATAGTTTTAAACAATTGTATTTTTGTTCCAGATATTATTAAGAACATTATCTCTATTCCATTTTTAGATAGAAAAGATTTTAGATTTACCATTGAGAATGGAAGTTGTTCCATTTTCAAACATTCTGATTTTATATATTCTAGTTCTTTGATGAATTATTTATATATTATTACTCCCCATAACCCCATTTTCACAATTCAATAAAATAAGAGAAAATTAGATAATCATAGTTCCATGAGCCTGTGGCACGCAAGATTATGACATATTTTTGAGAAAAGGATTAACAAATTGGCACAATTGCTTGATCTAAAGAAGGAGCAAGAACTGTCAACATGTGAATTCTGTCTAAAAGGAAAGATGACCAAATCTCCATTTGTTGGACAAATGGAGTGAGTCAAGCATCTATTGGATTTGATCCATACAGATGTATGTGGGCCACTAAATATTAGTGCCCGTGGGAACTATAACTACTTCTTAATCTTTACCGATGACTTCTCTAGGTATGGTTATGTGTACCTTTTAAGGTACAAATCTGAAGTATTTAAAAAAGTTCAAAGAATTCAGAATCGAAGTAGAGAAACAAACTAGATTAAGTATAAAAACTATTCGATGTGATATATGAGGTGAATACTTAAGCACATAATTTTTAGATTATCTAAAAAAGAATGTGATTCTCTCACAGTGGACTCCTTTTGTTACTCCCCAACTCAATGGAGTTAAAAAACACAGGAATCAAACTTTATTGACATGGTTTGATCTATGATGAGCTTCACTTTATTGTCTTTTTCATTCTGGGGCTATACCTTGAAAATGGCGGCATACCTATTAAATAGGGTGTCATCTAAAGTCGTGCCCAAAACACCATATAAGATGTGGTATGGAAAGACACTTTGGTTCTTCAGATGGAGAAGATGGCATATGTCCTCGACACTACGCCTCCTTTGGTTCCATCAAAGGATATTACTTCAGAGAGACTTATGCAGATTATTTACGTTATATCGATGACAATCTACAGGCTCGATGCTACATACATGGATTAATATCAAATGAACTGTTGAGGCAGAACGAGGATCAAGATACTACTTATAGGATCCTCCTTCACCTACAAGAGTTGTATGGTGAAAGAACTCAGCAGACAAGATATCAGATCTAAAAAGAGCTTTTTAGATGTCGTATGACTGAGGGCTCTTCAGTCCATGATGATGGATTGAAGATGATAGCCCTCATTGAAAGGCTAGTGTCCATTGGAGTCGTTATGGAGAACGAACTCTATACAGACCTTCTGCTGCAGTCTCTACCTCCATTATTTGACACTTTTGTTGTTAACTTTAACATTGACAATATGAAGACTAGTCTCGTTGAGCCTGTGAACATGTTAAAGACGGTCGAGTCCACCATGAAAAAGGACAAACTGGTTTTGGTTGTTGGATCTTCTTCCAGATCAAAGGCTAAAAAGCCCAAGATAGGAAAGAAGAAAGGAAATAGTTCCTCTAAACCCAACAAGCTGAAAGCTAAGGGCGATGTCAAAAAGGTTTCTTCTCAAGCCAATGACAAGTGCCATTATTGGAGCAAACCAGGGCACTGGATGAGGAATTGCAAGGAGTATCTTGCAAGCCTGAAAAGTTCAGGTATATATTTTGTTGAAATTAACTTTTTAGTTAACAATACTTCTTGGGTATTAGATACCGATTGTGGCTCACATATTTGCAATGATTTCCAGATGATGCCAAGAAGTAGGAAGCTGAATGGAGGAGAGACGATCCTTAGGATGGGAAATGGAGCAAGAGTTGCTGCATTAGCTATAGGGACCGTTAATCTACTTTTGAAAATGGTTCTGTAATAATTTTAAACAATTGTCTTTTTGTTCCAAATATTATTAAGAACATTATCTCTATTCTATTTTTAGATAGAAAAGGTTTTAGATTTACCATTGAGAATGGAAGTTGTTCCATTTTCAAATATTCTGATTTTATATATTCTAGTTCTTTGATGAATTATTTATATATTATTACTCCCCATAACCCCATTTTCACAATTCAATAAAATAAGAGAAAATTAGATAATCATAGTTCCATGAGCCTGTGGCACGCAAGATTATGACATATTTTTGAGAAAAGGATTAACAAATTGGCACAATTGCTTGATCTAAAGAAGGAGCAAGAACTGTCAACATGTGAATTCTGTCTAAAAGGAAAGATGACCAAATCTCCATTTGTTGGACAAATGGAGTGAGTCAAGCATCTATTGGATTTGATCCATACAGATGTATGTGGGCCACTAAATATTAGTGCCCGTGGGAACTATAACTACTTCTTAATCTTTACCGATGACTTCTCTAGGTATGGTTATGTGTACCTTTTAAGGTACAAATCTGAAGTATTTAAAAAAGTTCAAAGAATTCAGAATCGAAGTAGAGAAACAAACTAGATTAAGTATAAAAACTATTCGATGTGATATATGAGGTGAATACTTAAGCACATAATTTTTAGATTATCTAAAAAAGAATGTGATTCTCTCACAGTGGACTCCTTTTGTTACTCCCCAACTCAATGGAGTTAAAAAACACAGGAATCAAACTTTATCGACATGGTTTGATCTATAATGAGCTTCACTTCATTGCCTTTTTCATTCTGGGGCTATACCTTGAAAATGGCGGCATACCTATTAAATAGGGTGCCATCTAAAGTCGTGCCCAAAACACCATATGAGATGTGGTATGGAAAGACACTTTTCTATAAATACCTAAGGTTATGGGGGTGTGCTGCTTATGTGCAGCAGCAAGTGGGAGATAAGTTGGATATGAGATCTACCTTATGCAAGTTTGTGGGATATCCAAATGAGTCTATTGGATACTATTTCTATGATGTCACTGATCAAAGGGTGTTTGTTTCAAGAAATGCTACCTTCATTAAAGAAGATTTTCTTTCAGATGGAAGTGGTAATGTCGTAGAACTTGAAGAGGTTTAAGAACCACATAACACCCTAACTGACGTAGTAAATTATACACCAGCTGATGCTGGACTCTCTGAGGCACAACATCTTTGAAGATTCGAAAGGGTATCAAGGGTACCTAAGAGGTACAACTTGTTGTTAGAGAATAAAGAAGAAGGACTCCCCTTAGATAATAATCCAAGAAGCTATGGAGAGGCGATGTCTGACATCGACTTGGAGAAATTGTAAGAAGCTATGCAGTCTAAAATGGACTCCATATACTCCAAAAAGTTATAGACTTTGGTGGACTCACCACAGTGAATTATTCCCATTGGCTGCAAATGGGTCTACAAGTGGAAGCTTAGAGTAGATGGAGAGGTAGCGACCTATAAGGCATGATTGGTAGCAAAAGGTTATATTCAGAAGTAAGGAATTGATTATAAGGAAACTTTTTCACCAGTAGCGATGCTTAAATCTATACAGATACTGCTGGCCATATCTGCATATTATGACTATGAGATATGGAAAATGGATGTGAAGACCGCTTTTCTTAATGGAAACTTTAAGAAAAAGATATATATGAAGCAACCAGAAGGCTTCATATCCAGTGGAAGCGAGCAAAATATTTGCAAGCTCCATAGATCCATTTATAGACTCAAACAAGCTTCGAGGAGTTGGAACATCTGGTTTGATGAAACAATCAAAATGTTTGACTTTCATAAGAACCGGATGAACCATGTGTCTATAAGAAGGTTAGTGGGAGTGCAGTTACATTTGTTGTGCTCTACGTTGATGACATCCTTCTCTTTAGGAATGATGTAGGGATATTGCAATCAACGATGACTTGGTTATCTAATCAGTTTTCCATGAAGGACTTGGGAGATGCATTTTTATCCTAGGGATAAAGATCTATAGAGATAGATCTAGAAGGATGATTGGACTATCCCAGTCTATGTAGATAGACAAAGTGCTAAAAAGTTTTAGTATGGAAGAATCCAAGAAAGGATTCCTGCTTATGAGTCATGGGGTTTCACTCTCTAAGGTTATATCTCTTAAGACACCTGAAGAGAGAGAAAGGATAGCTCGCATACCTTATGCTTCCGCAATAGGGAGTATAATGTATGCAATGTTATGAACAAGGGCTGATATAATATTTGCTCTAAGTATCACGAACAGATATTAGTCCCATCAAGGGGAAAAACACTGGAAAATTGTTAAGATGATCATCAAGTACTTGAGAAGGACTAAGGATATCTTTCTAATATACGGCAGTGGAGAACTAAAACAGGAGGGATATACAAACTCTAGTTTTCAGTCCGATATAGATTACTCAAAGTCTATATCCGGATATACATTCACCCAGAATAGTGGTACGGTTAGTTGAAAGAGTTCCAAGCAAGAGACGACTACGGACTCTACCACCGAAGCTGAATATATTGCTGCATTAAATACAACAAAAGAAGTTGTTTGGATTAGAAACTTCATCCAAGGGTTGAGTGTAGTTCCATCCGTTGTTGATCCAGTTATGATTTACTGTGATAATAATGGAGCCATTGCGCAAGCAAAAGAGCTAAGATCTCATTAAAAGATCTAAGCACATAATGAGATAATCTCACTTGATTAGAGAGATCATTGGTAGAGGCGACGTCATTATGGATCGAGTTGCCTCAGCAGAAAATATAGCAGGCCTACTCACTACGCCTTTAGCACAAAAGATATTCAACGGACATCTTGAGAAGATAGGCCTTAGATATATGGGCAATTGGAGCTAGGGTAAGTGGGAGATTGTTAGAGTAGGATGCCCAACGCCCAAATTAGATTGGGTGTATTATACTTTTTTTCTTCTGTAAAGACAATCTTATTGTGAATCATATTAATAAACAGGTATTCTCTTTATCTTATGTCTTGCATCTTTTATTTCTACATATTAGATAAAGTCCTTACACCAAATTTAGCTATGGGGCATGGTCGAGCATATGATGGCGATCATGGAACATGCTTTTAAAGATTTGGTCTTAAATAAGTTCCAAGCCAAGAGCTTTTTGAGATGGCACATCAAATAACTCAGTAAGACTCGCATATATGATGTATGCTCGTAATACGAGGATATTATATTCTATTGGCATTAGTATAGAGACACAAGTGCATGTATGTGGGTGCTTGTTAGGGAATAAGTACACCAAACATGGCCCATAGGAAATTCTTAGCTAGAGGCTTTGCCTGTCGAAATAAGAATTTTTGTGTTGCGATAGTACACGACTAGTCCTCAGACTTGAGGCATGATGGTAGCCTTATGTGCATCCTACAACACTTTGATATATCTTCTGATTGCTTGACAATCACAAAGGAGGTATGTTGGGTGTTGCACTGGTGTGCATAGAGGTTTGTTAGTAGCCAACATAGAATTCGACACTTGTCTTTTTAAGCAAGGGAATCTCTCATATTTTCATAGTTCATGATTCAAAGACCTTAGCCAAGGCAAGATGAATCGTAATTCATTAGGAATCATTGCAACTTGAAATGGAATCACAATTATTAAATTATTTAGGATTTTGACTTATAATCCATGCTCTAGATTCAATCAGGAGATTAGTTGTCGAAAGAACATTACGTGTATGGTACTCGCAACTGAAATAAGTTTGTTCGTTATTTTACCTAAGTCTAGTTTGCCATGATTACTTGCTAGGTGCTTTTATGGATAGTGAAGTTTTTGGAATTAAGGAGTTAAATCCAAGTGAATTAATTAATTAGAATAATTGTTATTCATAAGTTGCATATATTGCAAACCCATTACTAGCTTAGTAGTGAACATAAGAGGGTCACACATCTTTATGGAAAGTTATTTCTAATTTTGGGATTTATCTAATGGTTGAAAATTAATTAATTAATATTGATTAATTAATTAATTGTGAGTTCTATTTAATTTAACACTTAAATTAAATTATTTAATTGGACCTAATTTGATTAGAAAGCTCAATTGGAGTCAATTAAATTAATTAATTGGATTAATTAAATTGTGATTAAATCAATTGGATTGATTTGTAAGTTTTTGAATCCAAGCCTAAAAATTAATGTGGGTCACTTAAGAAGCCCATTAAAATATGAAGAGAATAAATTAAATAAATATAATTTATTTAATTAACATATTTATATATAGATAAATAAAGTGACCGATTTTATGGGATAAAATTAGCCATTAAGATTTAATTTATATATAAATATAATTTTAGTATATGTATATTTGATATATATCTATCTTGATATTACTTGAAAAGTTCAAATTAATATTAAGAATGTATGCGGATAATTTTGATGATTAATGTATTCTCAAATAAGTCGACATACATAGGAGAGAGAGAAATAGAAGAGTTGTTGTAAGATTATGAATCATTCCAAGATAAGGTTTTGAAATAGTTTAAAATTGAAAAACTTTTCAATAGTTAGAAAAAGATTAAAATTTTCAGCCCTATATATATGAGGGATGGAAATTACATAATTAATTCAGAAAATTTGAGCAAAAATTATTTTGTTTAAAATCTTCTATTTTACTCTCCAAGAAAAGAAAAGAAAGAAAAAGAAAATCAGTTTCTTGTTATTCTCTTCATATTATTGTTTCAAGAACTTAAAGAATCAATCTTTATTGTTCTTGAAAATTTACTCAAATTCTAGATTAGTAAACAATTAAAATGATACTAGCGAATCCTTTTGAATGGTGTTTCTCTTTCGTATTATAGATCTGATAGAGGGAAGACACTTGGATCCTTGCGAGTTCTGATAGTCCAGGATAAACGATTGATTGCTTCATTCCCTACAATGACTGGAGTGCATGAAAGATATAATCTAAATTTTATATTTATATATATACTCACTTGAATAACCGTGATCGTTAAAATCACTTTCGAATCAAAGGGGTTAAATTTATATTTGATAAAATTTTAATTTTCCACTGCGTATACCTCTACGATTATAGCGAACTCTACAAAAATTCCCCAAAGTATTGTGATCATTGTATGCATCTTGGTCACATATCGAAGCAGAAGCCACTGCTTAAGGTGGGTGAGGATTTAAGAGTTAAATAGAATAAAAAAAAACAAGATAATTCACGATGAGGTTTTGGGGGTGAAAGAAACTGGCCAAGCTTCTAGTCATGCTCCACAGGATCGTGATCTATCTGTTGAACGTGGACATGGGGTCATTGAAAAATTTGGTCATATGCGAAACTGAAATTTGGATATTAAGGTTCCATCTCTTTTAGTTGAGGGTATTGCTAAAATGCCATCTACTGGGAATAATTCATTTCAGGACATATGAAATGAGGGTTAAAATGAAGCTAGGGTTTCAAAAGATTTATTTAATGAAGTGGCTAAAGTTAGGGTGGCTGATTTGGAAAAAGGATTTATTGCAAGGTTTCAATTGATAATTTAGAAGTTTCTGGTTTCAATATAGAATATTGATTTACCGCATTAGCTGAAGATTCAGACTTGAGGGATCATGAGGAAATTACTTCTCAAAATCTTGATTTATGTCTAGATTAGCATATTGATTCTAAAGCTATTATGCATGCATAAACACAGATTGAACATTGACTAAGTAGTTCTAAAGTGAATATTTTATCTCATGTTCCTATTATTGTGCAACATGATAAGATTGATCATAGCAGATAGTCCCAACATCCAACATCCGAACATGCAAATATGACTCAGTTTCAATAAAGGTAACATCAACAAAAACGAAGAATTTTCTTATTGGTGGATGGAAATATTTGTACCCTTTTTGAATTGATGAATAGCTAGCAAAACCACATTTAAGGGTACGTGGATCAAGTTTTCCTTGGTTTTGAGAGTGAACATGAACAAAGACAACATTTCTAAAAATTTTAGGAATTTGGTTGTTTGACACGTTGATATTCGAAAAAAAATTTGCAAGTATTGCACGGGGCTTTTAAAGTCAAGAATTCTTTCGTTTGGCCACCCTATTTTGTGATACCAAGAAGATGAGTGTTCTTTCGTTTGGCCACCCTATTTTGTTGAGGTGAGCTAATATAAGAGAATTCATGAATAATTCCCTAATTTTGAAAGAATGAGGAGAGAAATTGGTTAAAATAGTCCTTGAATTATCAGATTGAAATCGTTTAATTCCCATATCAAATTGAGTCTTGACCATGTTATAAAAATTGAGAAACACTGTGCTAACATCAGATTTATTTTTCATAAGATATATCCATGTCACACGAGTGGAGTCATCAATAAATGACACAAACTACTTAGTACCCGAAACATTAGGAACTTTAGATCGTGCCCATATATTGCTATGAATAAGAGCGAAATGAACAAATATTTTTTGTATTACTTATTGGAAAAGAAGTATGCTTGTGCTTGGCAAGTTCACAATCACTACAATGAAATTCCTCATGATTGATCCTTTGAATAATGAAGGAAATATCAACTTAAGAAAACTAAATGACGGATGACCTAGATGATGATGATAAAGTCAAATTTTATCTTTATTGGAAATATCTGACTCAGAAATGAATGATATAGGTAAGGAACTCCCAACTCTAGTACTGCCACTTAGTTCTTCCAGGTAGTAAAGACCATCTTTTTCACTAGCATAACCAATCATCCTCTTCGTGCCCTGTTCTTGAAACACACAATGAGAAGGATAAAATATCATACTGCAATTTGAATCTTTAGTAAGTTTGTTGATTGAAACAACATTTGTAAACATATTGGGAACACGAAGGATATTTTTAAGTGTGAGGGAGTTGTTTATACAAATGTCTACTTATCCTGCTATAGTGGTAATGGAGCCATCACCTATGGTTATTTTCCTATTACTAGGGCAAGGGGTATAAGAGATGAATTTTTTGGAGGAACAGGTCATATGGTCAGTGGCACTGGAATCAATAACCCATGTGTTTGAAGAAACTTTATCCAAGACATTAGCAATACAAGAAAAAGAAGATATATGTAAAAATGCTAGTGAACATGTACCTGCGGGGGATAGTATTTCGAGAGATCCCAAAAAATTCTTCAACTTCTCAATTTCTTCTTTGTTAAAGTTAGGAATTAAATTCTATGGACATCTTTCACTGCTGGAATGAGTGCTGACAACATAAGCCTGACCTTGTTCATTTGTATCTGCAAAATTTCTATTCATATTTGGGGGTCTTCTATTAAGTTTCCAGCAGTTTTCTTTAATGTGATTATGCTTATGGCAGTATGTACAACATAAGGAATCCTTGTCTGATTGTCTTGATGCGCCAGCCTGCCTAGTATCAACATTCAGACGCTGTTTGTAGCCAAAGCCCTTCATATTTGTAGTCTCTGATACTAAAACGGAACTCTCGACTGTGTTTGTTTCAATCATAACACCTCTTCTACCTTCTTTAGCAAGAACAATTGCAATTGTCTCATTTAAGGATGTTAGATCTTCCTTCCAAGTATTTGTACTCTTACTGCATCAAACTTCATGTTTAATCATAAATTCGTCCTTTTTCAATGAATCTCTTAAGAATGATTGCATCATCCCTGCACTTCATTTGAATACATTGGTAATGGTCCATTTCTTGCCAAAGACCTTTCAGATGATTAGAATATTCTGTGACTGACTAGTTTCCCTACTTGGTGGCTAAAATTTTAGTCTTGATTTTGTAAATTTGTTCAGCATCATTCACTTTAGAGTAAGTTTGCTCGACAACATCCCATATCTCCTTTGTTGTGCTCAAACACATACATGTGTCACTGATTTCTGGCACCATAGAGTTCCATAACCAGGACATGACAAGCGAATCTTGTTCATCCCAAGCATCAAACTTGGGATCTCTCTCTTTAGGACCATTACCGAGTAGGTGACTTAATTTACCTCTTCCTTTCAAAAAGGTGCAAACCAATTGAGACCACTTGAAATAATTTTTTCTGTTCAATCTATATGCTGCTTGAATGTTTTGCAAATCCATTGTTGAGGAGTTGTCGTTAACGACTAAAGAAGTTTTAGAAGCCTCTGTTGCAGACAAATCTAACATGATTTTTGGATAAATGAATCACGATCTTGAGGGTGATTAAGGCTTGAAAAAATAATATGAACATGCAAAAATTGATCGTGGTCGACTAAAACCTCAATATCATTACCTCAAATTGATCGTGATCTATTGTAGAGGAATATGTTATGAATGAAGTATTGACTTTCTCATCTCTATATATGAGTCAAATTGAAACAAGATTTACTATACTGGAATGTAACAAAGATGTTAGTCAATCCATTTCATTCATCTTAAGTGTTTTTAATCAACAAGTAAGAGTGATGGGCAGCCAACGAAATAAAAAATTGCCTCTTGCTTTATGTAAGAAAGCACATTGGTATGTTCTCAACAATTGCAAGGAAGTCGATCAATATAGAAAGTATGTTTTCAAATTCTATTCTATTTTTTTTCCTAATTTTGATTGAGTCCATAATAGTTATATATATTTGTGTGCAGTGAACATTTATAAATTCTTTCATTAAGAACTCCTTCAAACTATATTCTACAATGTCACGATGAACAATTTCCACATTGGTTTAGGGACAAAATGATTAGGCTAATAAATTTACAAAATCCAGCAACCACAGATGAACTATACTCTCTAGCATTGGGATCTGATGTTAAAGTTTGACTATATGATGCTTTTATTGTTAATGGTGTTTAATACTATACACTTTCTTGTGATACTCATCGGACTATCAAAATAGTGGGGTTAGCGTACCATTATCCAACGACGGTGATAACTTAGATTTTTTTGGAGTTTTCAAGGATATTGTTATAATTTTTTATACGTTTGGATATAAGGAACATTTATTCTAATGTGATTGGTTCCAGTGTAACCCCAAAAAGAAATCAGTCATGCAAGAGTTTGGTCTAACATGTATTGACACGTCGAAGACATGGTATGAGGATGATCCCTTTATTTTGGCAACTCAGACAAGATAAGTTTATTACTTAGATGATATGAAGATGGAAAGTTGTGCAAAAGGTTCAACATTGAGAAATATATGAAGTAAATGAAAAGGAAGACGAAAATAGCAAGGAACATGAATTTGAAAGTTTATTCAACAATGAGCCTAATCAAGAGATTTTATTAGATGAGATAAGCTTAGGTGTTCGTGATGATTTAGAAAATTTAGATCTCTACAGACTAGACATTTAATCTCAGCATGTAGAATTGTTGAATATATAAGAAGGTTTCTCTCAGAACATGCATAATTTCATTAATAATGAAGATGAAGACATTGAAATAGATAGTGAGGCAGAAGAAGAAATATTGTTGTCTGATGATGATAGTAACTAATTTTTATCAATAACCATGGTGTGAACTTTTAACTTTTATTTTACTTCATTTTATTAAGTATTTATACTACATATTTTCTATTTTTTCATTCAATTTCTAATGTTAAGAAATTAAGAAAAATTAAGATCTTCACACTAAGAAATTGTGATCCTCACATTGTAAATCATAAGACATTATTAACTTAGATATTATGAACTTATGAACTTTCCCATATATATTATAAACTTCTCATAAGAAAATAACAGAAATTCAATAGACATGTATGGTTTCCTTTTTTGGAATTATTTTATTATTTATTTTATCTCTAACTTTATTTCAATCCTTTATTATTGTTAATTGTGAATGTTAATAATTATTATTTCAATCCTAATATCTATATCTTTTGATTGTGTTTACTAATTATTATTATTTTTTCAGTCATTCGCTAGCAACTGTTAGTGCCCTCTAGCCACCTTCTACTACAGTCACTCTTCCGACTTCTACTTACATTAAGATTTTTAAATTGATTAATACTATTCCTAATTTGTTAGTAAATTTTATAAATAATCTTATTTATATTATCTATTTAACCACATATTTGTATTTTATAGGTATACCCCCTAAAAGGATTGAGGAGCAACCCATTATTGATCGAGCTACTACTGACATTCCGATGGAGGAGGGTACATTTGGTGGTTTGTTTTGTTTTTTAACTTGTTTTATATTATCATTATTTAATAATTATATTGAACAGTGATCTAACATATTTTTTACTATTACAGCTTCTACGCAGAGGCAGCATCAAGATACGAGAGCCACACGTGGAGAGAAACTCAGATGTTATATAGAGGAGATGGGGAGGATACCAGTTACATTTTGCAAATGTGATGGCCATCCTACAGGGCAGCATGGATCCTTCTTTATGACAGAGCTCGGTGTAGCAGTGAAGAAGTTTGCACCGTTACAAGTGGCTGATTGGAGGTACATTACAGAGGAGCATAAGAGGCCCATATTTGATTAGTTATCAATTAGTATAATTAATTATCTTTTTTGTTGGTTTGCTTTCTCTTTGATATATTAAATGTTAACACCCTTTTTTTGTAAGTTATGTTTACTGTTGACTTTAGCTTGGACCAAAGTCAGTTAAGCAAGAGACCGATAGGCTGATGAGTGCTCGATAGAGGGACAACCGCCAGAAGATACACAAACACTATAAAAGTCTCACAAACCTACCTTGGGAGGAGCGACAAAAACACATGCCTCATGATTTATGTGAGACTTAGGCAGATTGGGAGTACATGTGTACATTATTCAAGTTAGAGGAGTTTAAGGTAAATTTAATACTAAGTTTTAGCAAATTTATTTAATAAATTCTTATATTTATTAATTTAATCTTGTGATGTTTATTTCTTTAACTTTTTTTTGTAGAAACGGACAACGACGAACTTTGCAAATCGAGCAAAGGTGCCTTATAATCATTGCGGAGGTTCAAAGTCCTTTGTGCAGTATAGTTACGATGGTGTAAATATATAAAATCTTAAGTTTTATTTAAATAATTACTTTATTCGATAAGTAACATATGCATATGTTATTTTTAGACCAATGGAACTAGTAGAAAAGATCGGATTATCATTTTTAATAAAACTCACTACAAGCACTACGAAGGGCAGGGTAAGAGATAGAGCTCAGAGCACATATGTATGTAGTTAATTCATTTAATTATTTTTTTTCAATTTATTTGAATCTAAATATGTTGACATATTTATTAATTTTAGGATGAGATGGTGCGATTTCAATAGGAGTACCGAGAGTTATAGGCTCATACAGATACCGGGGATATGCTAACGCCTTAAACAACGTACAAATTGCAGATAGAGTGTGTGATCAGGTCCTCGGTACACATTCGGGGTATGTATGTGGGTTTGGAAATAGGCCCAAGCCTCTCAGGTCGACTACTTCAATGCTGCATCATCTAGGCCGACTAATACAGCGCTTAGAGATCAACTTCATATAACATAGGATGAGCTAGTAGACACGAGGACCGAGCTAGCAGACACCAGGACTGATCTACTAGTTTATAAAGATGGACTGCATGTCATGGAGTCACAACAAGCCATGATTATGCAAATTCTTGATAGGGTGTCTCCCGGTGCATCGCAAGTGATACAGTCACTGAGCCAGTAGCATCCATCCCACTCGGCTCTACCAACACCTCCACCGCCTCGGACTTAGTTTTGTGTAAATGTTTCAATTTTGTATAGTTATTCATACATTTTTTCTTAGATTAATTGTTATGACAATATTATTCATATTAGTCATTGTAGTTTCTTTGATATATACAATTATGTTTAATATATAGTGTTGATTTCTTTTTAATTACATGTTTGGTTTGTTATTCTGCAGTTATGGCTGGAACAACACCTGAAGATTCTCATTTAGGTGTATTAGACTTTTGTCTAATTTATATATGGAGATATTTTACTTTTAATGTTGACTTTTATTATGGTTTGTTTAATAATTCATTTGTATAATTTGTGTATATGATGGTTTGCCTAATATACGATGAGTTTTTTAATGAAATATCTTTTAGTTAATGATATTTAGATTGTTGGAATGATAAATGTGTTGTGAATGGTTGTTGGATATATTGTGGGGAGTTGTTGAATATTTGTGAATGGTTGTGACAAACAGGTTGTCGATTTGTTATTTAAAAAAGGGTATAATGTGGATTTGTTGTTTAAAATAGGGTAAAAAGATCGAAATAAAAAAATTATTTTTAAAAAAAATTATATTAGCGACGAATTTTCAGAATTCATCGCTATTTTTTTTTAAATATTTTATTAAATTATTCGTTGCTAAGATTTTTTTATATTTTTTGAATATTTTATTATCTTAGCGACGAACATCCAGAATTCGTTGCTAAGTTTAGCGACAAAAATATAATTTCGTCGCTAAAGCTAAAATTATCAATTTAATATTTAATTTTTTTAAATATTTTAGAGACGAAATTGCTTATGTATATCGTCGCTAAGTTATTCTTTAGCAACGAAAAAAAATATGTTAGCAACGGAAATTTCCATCGCTGAATTTTGCGATGATTTCCAACATTTTCATCACTAAAATTTTGTGATGGTCTTATTACGGGCCATAAAGTCTTTGTTAACGACGAATATTTTCGTCGCTAAAATATACATTTCTTGTAATGATAATTTGTTTAAACAATCCATTACAACCCTATCAAATCCAAAAGAATGTAACATAAATTGCTCATTGAGTTGAATTCGAGGCTCCGGAATAACCACAATCCGTGGTTGATGCTCATGATAAGGAGTTCTTAATGTTCTTCAAGAAAACTTATTTCCCACCCAAAGAATGTTCCAAATTAAGATTTTAAACATCATCTTAAGAAATGATTAAATATTTGAAACATTAGAAGACTCTCTTACTAGGCATTTAGCCTAATTTCTGGTACGAACCTGAAGTTTCGGATGTTGGGACTATCTGCTATGATCAATCTTATCATGTTGCACAATAATAGGAACATGAGATAAAATATTCACTTCAGAACTACTTAGTTGATGTTCAATCTGTGTTTATGTATCCATAATAGCTTTAGAATCAATCTGCTAATCTAGACATAAATCAGGATTTTGAGAAGTAATTTCCTCATAATCCTTCAAGTCTGAATCTTCAGCTAATGCGGCAAATCAATATTCTGTATTGAAACCACAAACTTCTGAATTATCAATCGAAACCTTGCAATAAATCCTTTTTCCAAATCAACCACCCTAACTTCAGCCGCTTCATTAAATAAATCTTTTGAAACCCTAGCTTTATTTTAACCCTTATTTCATATGTCCTGAAATGAATTATTCCCAGCAGATGGCATTTTAGCAATACCCTCAACTAAAGGGGATGGAACCTTAATATCCAAATTTCAGTTTCGCATATGACCAAAATTTTCAATGACCCCCATGTCCACGTTCAACAGATGGATCACGATCCTGTGGAGCATGACTAGAAGCTTGGCCAGTTTCTTTCACCCCAAAACTTCATCGTGAATTGTCTTGCCTTTTTTTTATTCTATTTAACTCTCAAATCCTCGCCCACCTTAAGCAGTGGCTCCTGATTCGATATGTGACCAAGATGTATACAATGATCACAATACTTTGGGGAATTTTTGTAGAGTTCACTATAATCGGAGGGGTATACGTAGCGAAAAATTAAAATTTTATCAAATAAAAATTTAACCTCTTTGATTCGAAAGCGATTTTAACGATCATGGTTATTCAAGTGAGTATATATATTTAGATTATATCTTCCATGCATTCCGATCATTATAGGGAATGAAGCAATCAATCATTTATCCTGCACTATTAGAACGCGTAGGGATCCAAGTATTTCCCCTCTATCAGATCCACAATACGGAAGAGGAACACCGTTCAAAAGGATTCACTAGTATCATTTTAATTTTTTACTAATGTAGAACAAGAGTAAATTTTCAAGAACAATAAAGATTGATTCTTAAAGTTGTTGAAACAATAATATGAAGAGAATAATAAGAAACTGATTTTCTTTTTCTTTCTTTTCTTTTCTTGGAGAGTAAAATAGAAGATTTTAAACAAAATAATTTTTGCTCAAATTTTCTAAATTAATTATGTAATTTTAATCCCTTTCCAACTTTTGAAAAGTTTTTCAATTTTGAACTAGTTCAAAACCTTATATTGGAAGGATTCAACAACTCTTCTATTTCTCTCTCTCCTATGTATGTGGACTTATTTTATAATACATTAATCATCAAAATTGTCCACATATATTCTTGATATTAATTTAAATTTTTTAAATAATATCAAGATAGATATATCAAATATATATACTAAAATTATATTTATATATAAATTAAATCTTAATGGCCAATTTTATCCCATAAAATTGGTCACTTTATTTATCTATATATAAATATGTTAATTAAATAAATTATATTTATTTAATTTATTTTCTTCATATTTTAATGGGGTTCGTAAGTAACTCACATTAATATTTGGGCTTGGATTAAAAAATTTACAAATCAATTCAATTTATTTAATCACAATTTAATCAATCCAATTGATTAATTTAATTTACTCCAATTGAGCTTCTTAATCAAATTAGGTCCAATTAAATAATCTAATTATTTAATTGAATAATTTAATTTAAACATTAAATTAAATAGAACTCACAATTAATTAATTAATCAATATTAATTAATTAAATTTCAACTATGGATAAATTCCAAAATTAGAAATGACTTTCCATAAAGATGTATGACCCTCTTAGGTTCACTACTAAGTTAGTAGTGGGCTTGCAATATTTGCAACTTATCAATAATAATTATTTTAATTAATTAATCCAATTAATTAATTCACCTGAAATTAACTCCTGAATTCTAAAACCTCACTATCCATGAAAACACCTAACAAGTAATCATGACAAACTAGATTTAGATGAAATACCGAGTAAACCCATTTCAATTATGAGTACCATACACGTAAGGTCCTTTCAACAACTAATCTCTCGATTGAATCTAGGCATGGATTATATGTCGAAACCCTAAATGATTTAATAATTGTGATTCTATTTCAAGTTTCAATGATTCTTGATGAATCACGATTTATCCTGCTTTCGCCAAGGTCTTTGAATTATGAACTATGAAAATACAGGAGATTCTCTTACTTAAAAAGACAAGTGTCGAATTCTATGTTGGCTACTAACAAACCTCTATGCACATCACTGCAACACCCAACATACCCCCTTTGTGATTGTCAAGCAATCAGAAGATATATCAAAGTATTTCAGAATGCACACAAGGCTACCATCGTGCCTCAAGTTTGAGGACTAGTCGTGTACTATAGCAACACAAAAATTCTTATTTTGACAGGCAAAACCTCTAGCTAAGAATTTCTTGTGGGTCATGTTTGGTGTACTTGTTCCCTTATAAGCACCTACATACATGCACTTGCGTCTCTATGCTAATGCCAATGGAATATGACATCCTTGTCTTACGAGCATACATCATATGTGCGAGTCTTATTGAGTTATTTGATGTCCCATCTCAAAAAGCTCTCGACTCGGAACTTATTTAAGACTAAAGCCTTAGAAGCATGTTCCATGATTGCCATCATATGCGCGATCATGCCCCGTAGCTAAATTTGGTGTAAGGACTTTATCTAATGTGTAGAAATAAAAGATGTAAGATATAAGATAAAGAGAATGCCTTTTTATTAATATGATTTCCAATAAGATTGTCTTTACGGAAGAAAAAGAGTATATACACCCAATCTAATTTGGGCGTTGAGTATTCTACTATAATAATCTCCCACTTACCCTAGCTCCAATTGCATATATATCTAAGGCCCATCTTCTCAAGATATCCGTTGAATATCTTCTGTGCTAAGGGCTTAGTGAGTGGGTCTGCAACATTTTCTGTTGAGGCAACCCGATCCACAATGACGTTGCCTCTACCAATGATCTCTCTGATTAAGTGAGATCGTCTCATTATGTGCTTAGATCTTTTAATGAGATCTTAGCTCTTTTGCTTGTGCAATAGCTCTATTGTTGTCACAGTAAATCATAATTGGATCAACAACGAATGGAACTACACCCAACCCTTGGATGAAGTTTCTAATCTAAACAACTTCTTTTGTTGTATGTAATGCAGTAATATATTCAGCTTCGGTAGTAGAGTCTATAGTCGTCTCTTGCTTGGAACTCTTTCAACTAATCGCACCACCATTCAGGGTGAATATGTATCCGGATATGGACTTTGAGTTATCTATATTGGACTGAAAACTAGAGTCTGTATATCCCTCCAGTTTTAGTTGTCCATTGTCGTATATTAGAAAGATATCTTTAGTCCTTCTCAAGTACTTGAGGATCATCTTAATGGCTTTCCAGTGTTTTTCCCCTGAATTGGACTGATATCTACTCGTGATACTTAGACCAAGTGCTATATCAGGCCTTGTTCATAATATTGCATACATTATACTCTCTATTGTGGAAGCACAAGGTATGCGAGTAATTCTTTCTCTCTCTTTTGATGTTTTGGGAGACATAACCTTAGAGAGTGAAACCCCATGACTCATAGGCAAGAATCCCTATTGGATTCCTCCATGCTAAACCTTTTTAGCACTTGTCTATATACATGGACTGGGATAGTCTAATCATCCTTCTAGATCTTTCTCTATAGATCTTTATCCCTAGGATAAAAGATGCATCTTCCAAGTCCTTCATGGAAAACTGATTAGATAACCAAGTCCTCATTAATTGCAACATCCCTACATCATTCTCAAAGAGTAGGATGTCAACAACGTAGAGCACAACAAATATAACTACACTCCCACTAAACTTCGTATAGACACATGGTTCATCCCAGTTCATATGAAAGTCAAACATTTTGATCGTTTCATCAAACCAGATGCTCCAACTCCTCGAAGTTTGTTTGAGTCCATAAATGGATCTATGAAGCTTGTAAATCTTTTGCTCGCTTCCACTGGATATGAAGCCTTCTAGCTATTTCACATATATCTTTTCCATAATGTTTCCATTAAGGAAAGTGGTCTTCACATCTATTTACCATATCTCATAGTTATAATATGCAGATATGACCAGCAGTATCTGTATAGATTTAAGCATCACTACTGGTGAAAAAGTTTCTCATAATCAATTCCTTACTTTTGAGTATAACCTTTTGTTACCAATCATGCCTTATAGGTCGTTACCTCTCCATCTACTCCAAGCTTCTGCTTGTAGACCTATTTGCAGCCAATGAGAACAATTCCCTATGGTGGGTCCACCAAGGTCTATACCTTGTTAGAGTACATGGAGTCCATTTTGGACTGCATAGCTTCTTGCCATTTCTCCAAGTTGATGTTAGACATCGCCTCTCCGTAGCTTCTTAGATCATTATCCAAGGGGAGTCCCTCATCTTTATTCTTTAACAACAAGCTATACCTCTTAGGTACCCTTGAGACCCTTTCGGATCTTCAAAGAGGTTGTGCCTCAGAGAGTCCAGCTTCAGCTGGTGTACCATTTACTACGTCAGTTGGGGTGTTATGTGGTTTTTGAACCTCTTCAAGTTCTACGACATTACCACTTTCACCTGAAAGAAAATCTTCTTCAAGGAAGGTAGCATTTCTTGAAACAAACACTCTTTGATCAGTGGCATCATAGAAATAGTATCCAATAAACTCATTTGGATACCCCACAAACTTGCATAAGGTGGATCTCATATCCAACTTATTTCCCACTTGCTGCTTCACATAAGCAGCACACCCCCATCCCCTTAGGTATTTATAGGAAGGTATCTTTCCATACCACATCTCATATGGTGTTTTGGGCACGACTTTAGATGGAACCCTATTTAATAGGTATGCCGCAGTTTCTAAGGCATAGCCCCAGAATGAAAGAGGCAATGAAGTGAAGCTCATCATAGATCGAACCATGTTAATAAGGTTTGATTCCTGCGTTCTGCAACTTCGTTAAGTTGGGGAGTAGCAAGAGGAGTCCACTGTGAGAGAATCCTATTCTCTTTTAGATAATCTAAAAATTATGTGCTTAATTATTCACCTCATCTGTCAGATCGAAGAGTTTTTATACTTAATCTAGTTTGTTTCTCTACTTCGGTTCTGAATTCTTTGAATTTTTCAAATACTTCAGATTTGTACCTTAAAAGGCACACATAACCATACCTAGAGAAATCATCGGTAAAGATTAAGAAGTAGTTATAGTTTCCATGGGCACTAACATTTAGTGGCCACATACATCTGTATGGATCAAATCCAATAGATGCTTGGCTCGCTCCACTTGTCCAACAAATGGAAATTTGATCATCTTTCCTTTGAGACAGGATTCACATGTTGGCAGTTCTTACTCTTTCTTTAGATCAAGCAATTGTGTAATTTGTTAATCCTTTTCTCAAAAATATATCATAATCTTGCGTGCCACAGGCTCATGGAACTATGATTATCTAATTTTTTCTTATTTTATTGAATTGTGAAAATGGGGTTATGGAGAGTAAAAATATATAAATAATTCATCAAAGAATTAGAATATATAAAATCAGAATGTTTGAAAATGGAACAATTTCTATTTTCAATGGCAAATCTAAAACCTTTTCTATCTAAAACTGGAATAGAGATAATGTTCTTAATAATATCTGGAACAAAAAGACAATTGTTTAAAACTATTACAGTACTATTTTCAAAAGCTAGATTAACGGTCCCTATAGCTAATGCAACAACTCTTGCTCTATTTCTCATCTTAAGGATCGTCTCTCCTCTATTCAACTTTCTACTTCTTGCCATCATCTATAAATCATTGCAGATATGTGAGCCATAATTGATAACTAATATCCAAGAAATATTGTTAACCAAAAAGTTAATTTCTATAAAATATATACCTGAACTCTTCAGGCTTACAAGATACTCCTTGCAATTCCTCTTCCAGTGCCCTGGTTTGCTGCAGTAATGTCACTTGTCATTAACTTGAGAAGAAACCTTTTGACGTCGCCCTTAGCTTTCAACTTGTTGGGTTTAGAGGAACCATTTCCTTTCTTCTTTCCTATCTTGGGCTTTTTAGCCTTTGATCCGAAAGAAGATCCAACAAGCAGAACCAACTTGTCATTTTTCATGGCCGACTCACCCATCTTTAACATGTTCACAAGCACAACGAGACTAGTCTTTATGTTGTGAATGTTAAAGTTGACAACAAAAGTGTCAAATGATGGAGGTAGAGACTACATCAGAAGGTCCGTATAGAGTTCGTTCTCCATAACGACTCAAAGGGACGCTAGCCTTTCAATGAGGGCTATCATCTTCAATCCATCATCATGGATTGAAGAGCCCTCAGTCATACGACATCTAAAAAGCTCTTTTGAGATCTGATATCTTGTCTGCTAAGTTCTCTCACCATACAACTCTTGTACGGGAATAAGGATCCCATAAGCAGTATCTTGATCCTCGTTCTGCCTCTACAGTTTATTTGATATTGATGCCAGCATGTAGCATCGAGCCTGCAGATTGTCATCGACATAACGTAAATAATCTGTATAAGTCTCTGAAGTAATATCCTCCGATGGAACTAAAGGAGGCACAGTATTGAGGACATATGCCATCTTATCCGACTAAAGAACTATCTTCAGGTTTCTTAGCCAATCAACAAAGTTAGGTCCAGTTAATTTATTTTGTTCAAGGATTGTTGCAAGTGAGTTCTTTGCCATTTCAGTAGAATAATCTACAAAACATGCACGAAGTAGAAAATGAGTAAACTATGGCAAAAACATATTCATTTAATATAAGGTCTTTAATATTAAATGTCTCCCACTATTTTTTTCGAATTTCATCACCCCCAATGGAATTTTGGGAAATCAAATTTTCTTGTGACCTTGAGGTCCAATGAAAATATTTCACATGAGCCCATGAAATATTTCTATCAGTAGTTAACTCTTTGACGATTGTATCACTATACAACTCTCAAGTTTGTTTTGTATCACCTCTTCCTATATACTCCAATTTTATGATCCCATGTAGTAGTAAGTGTCAAACCATACCCATTAAACATTTGTATAGATAGAGCATCAAGATGTCCCACGACTCATGGTCAGCATAATGACGATTCCATCCCACGAGCATCTCATTGCTTGTAGCGATCACAACTTTCCAACACAAGACCACCCCACGACTCATGGCCAGTGATCAAGTGCGATAGCAGTCGTCATGTCTCTATCTTTGATAGTAGACATGCAACGATAGGTCCTACCTAACTTATTCATTTTTGTTTGAAATTGAATTTTCAAAAACAATATTCTTTTACTTAATTTTAGTAAATTAAGTGGGGTTTAATTTTATCCAAGATCTCATCTAATTTAAATTAGGTTGGTTATTTAATGCATGACATCATAATATCATTGCACAAGAATAAAAACATTAAATAAAATCCTAAGCATGCATCTAATATATACTTAAATAAATAGATGATTATGAACCAGTCATATGCGGTCCATTTGAGCCAAAAATGGACATAATGTCAGTCTAAAGGTAAAAAAATAAATGGAATAGAACATATTCTATTATATAATTATACCCATACAAACATGGGCCTTCTTTGGAATCTTATTTTTTATTCTCTTTCGTCTTATAAAGAAAAAGAAAAATCTCACCATCTATTCTACTCTCTTTACAGAAAATAAAACAACTTATATAGATGGAATAAGAGGTTCGCATGCTTTATGTTAAAACCCAAAAATATTAAATAAAACCAATTACATTGGTCCAATGGCTCATAATTAATATCATATGTAATTATCAAAACATGTAAATTTATCAAGTTGTTAAATGCAATTTTTGACTTAAGGGTAATTTTAAATGTTTGAAAAACAAATTTTATTTGCAAAAATAATTTTTTTAGAAATTATTAAAATTAATATTTAATTTTAATATTTCAAAAATTAAAAAATATATATAACCAAAAATATATCCAAAATGACACGACATGCAGTACAGTTGCTGCCCGTCGTGCGGGCTGCCGTCATTTTTTTTTAAATTTTCAATTTAAATAATTTAAATAAGAAATTAAAATTATCCCAATTAAAAATTGCTAAAAATATGCAAAATCAAATTTTACATAATTAACATGAATTTAAACAATTTAAAATATACATACATAAATCCGAAATTCATTGAATAAGCAAATTCGTGGTTTTGATACCATTGTAGGGTTCGCTATAATCACAGGGGTATACGTAGTGGAAAATTAAAATTTTATCAAACATAAATTTAACCCATTTGATTCAAAAGTAATTTTAACGATCGAGTTTATTCAAGTGAGTATATAAATAAATATAAAATTCAGATTATACCTTCCGTGCACTCCGGTTGTTGTAGGGAATGAAGCAATCAATCACTTATTCTGGACTATCAGAACTCACAGGGATCCAAGTGTCTCCCCTCCTCTATCAGATCTACAATACGGAAGAGTAACACCATTCAAAAGGATTTGCTAGTATCATTTTAATTGTTTACTAATCTAAAATCGGAGTAAATTTTCAAAAATAATAAGATGATTCTTTAAGTTCTTGAAACAATAATATGAAAAGAATAACAAGAAACTGATTTTCTTTTTCTTTCTTTTCTTTTTTTGGAGAGTAAAATAGAAGATTTTAAACAAAATAATTTTTGCTCAAATTTTATGAATTAATTACGTAATTTCCATCCCTCATATATATAGGGCTGAAAATTTTAATCCATTTCCAACTCTTTGAAAGTTTTTCAATTTTAAATTATTTCAAAACCTTATGTTGGAAGGATTCCTAATCTTACAACAACTCTTCTATTTCTCTCTCTTCTATATATGTGGACTTATTTGAGAATACATTAATCATTAAAATTGTCCACATACATTCTTGATATTAATTTGAACTCCTCAAATAATATCAAGATAGATATATATCAAATATATATATATACTAAAATTATATTATATATAAATTAAATCTTAATGGCCAATTTTATCGCATAAAATCGATCACTTTATTTATCTATATATAAATATGTTAATTAAATAAATCATATTTATTTAATTTATTTTCTTCATATTTTAGTGGGCTTCATAAGTAACCCACATTAATTTTTGGGCTTGGATTCAAAAATTCACAAATCAATTCAATTGATTTAAATGCAATTTAATCAATCCAATTGA
This sequence comes from Paulownia fortunei, assembly GCA_019321725.1. Lineage (NCBI taxonomy): Eukaryota > Viridiplantae > Streptophyta > Magnoliopsida > Lamiales > Paulowniaceae > Paulownia > Paulownia fortunei. Next base: position 14,186,354 of record CM033114.1, read on the forward strand.
TTAATTTAATTTACTCCAATTGAGCTTCCTAATCAAATAAGGTCCAATTAAATAATCTAATTATTTAATTGAATAATTTAATTTAACCATTAAATTAAATAGAACCCACAATTATTTAATTAATCAATATTAATTAATTAAATTCCAACTATTGGATAAATCCCAAAATTAGAAATGACTTTCCATAAAGATGTGTGACCCTCTTAGGTTCACTACTAAGTTAGTAGTGGGCTTGCAATATTTGCAACTTATCAATAATAATTATTTAATTAATTAATCCAATTAATTAATTCATTTGAAATTAACTCCTTAATTCTAAAAACCTCATTATCCATGAAAACACCTAACAAGTAATCATGACAAACTAGACTTAGATAAAATATCGAGTAAACCTATTTCAATTGTGAGTACCATATACGTAAGGTCCTTTCAATAACTAATCTCTTGATTGAATTTAGGCATGGATTATATGTCGAAACCCTAAATGATTAAATAATTGTGATTCCATTTCAAGTTCCAATGATTCTTGATGAATCACGATTCATCCTGGTCTTTGAATTATGAACTATGAAAATACAGGAGATTCTCTTGCTTAAAAAGACAAGTGTCGAATTCTATGTTGGCTACTAACAAACCTCTATGCACACCAGTGCAACACCCAACATACCCCATTTGTGATTGTCAAGCAATCAGAAGATATATCAAAGTGTTGCAGAATGCACACAAGGCTACCATCATGCCTCAAGTATGAGGACTAGTCATGTACTATCACAAAATAGAATTTCTTGCAGGCCATGTTAGGTGTACTTGTTCCCTGACAAGCACCCACATACATGCACTTGCATCTCTATGCTAATGCCAATGAAATGTGACATCCTCATCTTACGAGCATACATCATATGTGCGAGTCCTACTGAGTAATTTGATATCCCATCTCAAAAAACTCTCGACTCGAAACTTATTTAAGACCAAAGCCTTAAAGACATGTTCCATGATTGTCATCATATGCGCGACCATGCCCCGTAGCTAAATTTAGTCTAAGAACTTTATCTAATATACATAAATAAAAAATGCAAGATATAAGATAAAGAGAATACCTTTTTATTAATATGATTTTCAATAAAATTGTCTTTGCAGAAGAAAAAGAGTACAATACGCTCAATGTAATTGGAGCGTTGGACACCATACTCTAAAAATTTATATACAAAACTTTTTGCTTAAAGGCTCATTTTCAGTTCTTGAAAAATCCGCCGTAGCCTCATCCACGCGTAGAGGTGTTCTAATAAGCCTTGTAATAATGAAAACCACTCTTTTTGTCAAAGAAGTGCTTGGGCAATCCGGGAGGCTCACAGGTGACCCCTCTTTAGGATAAAAAAATAGAGACCATTTGAAGATTCTCATGGAATACCGCTCAATAAACAATGTCTATTTCAACCAAAGCCTACAATAGTCTTCTTCCAAGGATAATCAAATGTTTAATATTAAAAACTCCCACTTCGTACCCACCTTTAATCCTAAAGCCATGAAAAATTTCTTAATACGAACAAAATCTGGATATCCAGTGGGATAATTTCCTAACACACACAAACTTAAACAGGGCTACCAGAATATTGATTCCCTTCTCGATAAGGAAAAGTGCTTTTTCGCCTTTGTAAGAGATGTGTTTGATAAACCCAAACACAACTTCAGTAAGGCCTTTCTTTGTTGCCCGCGGAGATGGCAGAGCAGCTGTAACACCCCTATTACTACACAACTAGATATATATTATAATTTGACACGATAGAACCTATGTGCATGCATGGAATATTTTTTTTAACACTTTAAGAAAAGATAAATCACTTCTTACATGCACAACCCTGTTTAAAATACTTTATAACACATGTCATGTATATAGCAGGATTGGTATTTATATAAAAGCTCAACACCCACAACGACCCAATATTTACATACTTATTTACAGTAAAGTTTTAAAAGCGAAATATAGTACCAGTCTAAAAATATAACAAGCCAACAAAATAGCCCAACAGGTCGTCATCCATGTACACACTCTCTCAGACACCTGCAGAAGCTCCAACCTCCGTCCAGCCAATAAAAGATGCTTCAGGTATCGTCGTACTCACCTACAATGCATAAACTATATGAGCTAACGCTCAGCAAGTAAAGATTATGCATGTCAAAGAATAATCCACAATATCAAGTCATGCAACTCAAAATGCTATGCTCACAATGCAATTTTATGCATCAAAATATTTCTCTCAAAATCATTTCTTTCTTGGGCCCCTGACCAACGCTACTATCCCATGCACCGGAAAAGAGCTCTGTACACCGCCATAATCCAATGGCCAATAATCATATTAGCATGCAAATCCATGCATACTCATACGCATGAAAATCCATGCACGCGAACCTGCAAATCCATACATAACACCATGCAAATCCATGCATGTTTCGGTGCACTAGTAGTGGTCAACAAAATATTTTCCTTTCTCTGAATCATGCCGTGCAATGCAAGATTTATCACAATGCTAGTATATGATGCATGCACGTGCCAATGACAATGCCCATGTATGTATGCTCAATGGAGAGCCCTCTACTATGCACATATGATTTATGATATTACATATAATTCACACATCTACTATGTCTATGCATTGTGGTTGCAAATGAATCTTTACTTACCTTTCACTTGGTTGGTGGCTTAGTCTAAATTTGTTTAGTATTCCTCTCCAACCTTAGATGTAAAATAGCCTGTAATATTACCCAACATCAAGCACCATTCCCAATTTGGCAAGTTGAAAGCACAAAATCTCATACTAGACCTTAAACACCAAGCTATAAGCTAACAATCAAGCTTTCACAAACTAGAACCCAATATAGCCCCTCAAATACCTCAATTTCTCATCTTAAATACATGCAAACATCATGTAATTGAAGTATTATAACTCTAACAGCATGTGCCTAATTGTTAACACTCAATAGTAACATGTCTAGGTTGAAACATGTTAAGTGATCAAATGTGGCAGATTCACATTTTCATATTTTTTTGCTATCAAGTTTAGTTGCATGATAATTTTAACATCCCTAAGCATATCCAATCACTCCCAAATTTTTACCACACTTAAATAACATGTATATAAATGTAACCATATCATATAATTTCTAAAAATCATGGATATAGCTTTCCAAGTTCAGCTCTCTTCACGACATACTGAAACAGATTGTTTCCTACCGTGACAGTTTTACACACTTCATGACATTAATGGTTTTGGCACCATTTAGTATATTCAATCACTCCAACATTTTCACCATACTTAGATAACATATATAAGGAGATAAATAGGTCATAATATTACCAAAAATAATGGATTTAGCTCCCTTAATTCAGTTTCCTTCACAGCACACCAAAACAGATTTTGCTATTTTGGCAGTTTGAGTGTTTCTCCAATATCATTCTCTATTTCAATTTCCAACTGATAAAACTTCATTCCAATACTCTTAACTCATATATGGTCATGTAAATGGTAATAATTATAGGTGTTATTCAACATACCATACACTTTTGAAGCCTAAAACATAAGAAAATAGTAAGATGATAGTTTCTGCCACAAGTATTTCCTATTAAGTGTTTGTCATCAAAAACCTTTCTTTGTGCACCAAAGTCTAACTAAAAACTTCCTAACACTTTTATAAGAGATATTGAAATCTTAATAAACAATAAAACCATTCATAATAATCTGAAAACCAAAGACAAAACCGTAGATAAGTGTTACCTATGCAGATTTTGAGGTTAACTTGATGGTAATCACTTCTCTTTTGCTTTTCTTGCTTTTATTTCAAGTTGGAATCAATTTGGATCACTTGGAGACCTTAAGGTGTGTGTTTGGAAGATGAAAATGGCTGAAATGAGGGTCTGGTCGTTGCTTAAGGGTGAAGGGTTTGAGGTGTTAGCTTGAGATGTTAGCTTAAGCTTAATAAGAAAGCATGAGGTGGCAAGTAAATAGCAAAATCTGATTTTCGCCCTTATCTTGCAGCCCTAATCTTGTGTGTCTCACCTATTTTTATTTGGTTCAACCTATCTTAATCACCATTCATTTCCATGGGTAATTCCTATGTCCGTTCATTCGATCTCCAAACCGATTCGCATCTGATTCTTAAAGAATTATCTAGTTTGCATTTCTAAAATCATATGCACATATGGGCCTTGTAATATGACACTTAATTCACATTATATCATGTCCAATATCCCAAGTATGCTAATTTACAAATATATACTTTTGAAATAACTTGATCAAATCAAATTAAACCGTATAAATTTACTAGTAACACTTTTAACACTTCCAAAATTATAACCTATATATCCCATCTATATCTAATATTGATCCACCTCATTTTCTTATTATTTCAATATAAAATCAACTACTTAGATTAGGAAATTCAATAACTAATACCGTGCAAGAGCTTCAGAATTAAGTTTAATATTCAAGAATATCGTATAAAATAAAATAAATTATGCAATGTCAATAGAAATGCAAATAGCATATAAAATTAACACGTAATGCATGAATCATATTTGGCCATGTGAGTAGTAAGAGGCTCAGGTATCACAGCAGCCACTGTCGAGGGTGGCCGTAAAGTGTCAGCAAATGAGCATTTAAGAGAAATATCCGACAGATGTTCTTTGTTTCTCTATTCAAATTTTTTTTCTTTGTTAAAAGGAGAATATAGGTCGCTTCTCCAACTTCCTTTCAAATAACTTGAACCCATAACCAATTAGATCATACATGTCAGGTGCTTACCAATCTCTTCTACTCAAGCTATTAGGATTATTTTTTTATCAAAACCATATGTGTTTAGGGGATTTGACAAAATTCCCTACCATTATTTAGAATTCACCAAAATAAGGAGTACATGAAGATTTAAAAATAATAAAACTCCTTTTACAAGATAAACTAAGAACAAAAATTAGGAAAAACTTTATCAATCTTAACAATTCCTCTAAGTTCTTTGGGAATATATTGTGCCACAAAAAAGGAGTCTGATTGCCGCTCACATGCCAAGTTAGCCAAGAAATCCGTCGCTGCATTACACTTAAGAAATACATGTGTGATTTTAACATCAAAATGCTTTAGTAATCATCGTAGCTTAATCAAATGGTGTTGAATATGCTATGGTCCAGAAGTTGCTCCTTGCAAATTATGCATTATCAACTTTGAATCACTTTCTATCCAAAGACGTTGAACATCCACACTTTGAAGAATATATAATTCAAGTCCAGTAATCACAACCTTGAGTTTCACAATGGTACTAGTTGCCTCCCGAATAAAATGGCAAAGGGTTAATACAATTGAAACTCTATGATCATGAAGGATACCTCTAGTCCCTAAAGGGCCCGAATTATCTTTGGAAGCTCTATTAGAATTTAGTTTGAACCAACCTAGGCACGGCTAAAGCCAACGAACCATTGTGACCCTTGCTAATTTTGATTGTACTGGAAGTCAAATATCAAATTGATGCATAGTTGAATAATCCCTTTTCCAAAACTCGAGATCATTTTTAACAACCTTGTTCATCAAATGCAGATGGTAGATAATATGCTTAATAATACGTTGCTGACTAAAATGGTAAGATCTATATTTAGCATCAAACTATTCGTACCAAATGTACCAAAAGATGAGGAGGGGGACCACCATTCACACATGTATTTTCCCATATGCCTGCGGAAACCAGTGAGCAATTATAGAAGCAATATCCAGCTTCTGGTGGTGATGGATATGGAATACCGTTTCAGAGCAATTCTAACCATATCTAGCACTATAGCCCAATAAGAATAAGTGATACAAGGACTCCACTTGACGGCTACATTAGCACTTAGATGCCATATCAAATCCTCGATGCTGGATCATAGAATCAAACAGAGAAATATCACATTTTTATCACATTTAGCATCGATGCTGGCATTTGTTACATAAAAATGTGTTAAGCTGAAAAACAGAGAGAGAAATGAAGAGCAAAATGTGATATTTTTGTAATGACACACTTCTCTTTTTCATTCATACAACATAATTAATACATGAACATGCTGCATATTTTGACAAAATAAAGAAAAGTTTTTGGAAATCCAGAAGCATTATTAAGCTAGAAATGATAGACACAACTAGCCCAACCTATAACACAACCTACAATTACATAGGATGAAATATTTTCAACAAAAGCATGATACATTAAGTCCAAATTTGTTGTACATTAACTGCAATATTTAAACATGATGTGACTCCAAATTTGCTTCTTTTTCAGCTCATTAATTGCAACATTTCTTCCTCTTAATGTGCTGATCCATTACTCCAAGAAGTTCTTTCAATTTCAGAAATTTATCTTTAGGAAGAGCCTTGATAAGAATGTCTGCAACTTGATCTTCAGATTTGCAAAATGTGAGTTGCACTTCACCTTCTTCAATGGCTTCCCGAATGAAATGATACTTGATAGATATGTGTCTTGTTCGGCTGTGAAAAACTGGATTCTTTCCCATTGCAATTGCTAAGCTTTCTAGTTTCATCTCTCCATTACTGTAAACAAAAACATATCATTAGTCCTTTGTAACTGTACTTGAGGATCATCTTTATGACTTTCTAGTGTAGTTCATCGAGATTGGACTAATATCTACTTGTGAGACTCAAAGCATATGCAACATTAGGCCTAGTACATAAATAAATCTCTTAAACTTGCAAACCTTTTGCTCACTTTCTTTGGATATGAAGCCCCATGGTTGCCGTATATAGATCTCTCCTCAATATTTCCACTAAGAAAAGCAGTGTTCATATTCAGTTGTTATATCTCTTAGTCAAAATATATTGATATAACCAACAAGATTCAAATAGATTTAAGTATCACCACTAGTAAGAAGGTTTCCTCATACTTGAATATAACCCTTCACAACCAATCGTATCTTATAGGTCATATCTCTCTATCTATTCCAAGCTTCCACTTGTAGACTAATTTGCAGCCTATGGGTATAATACCCTATGGTAGGTCCACCAAGGTCCATACCTTGTTGGAGTACATGGAGTCAATTTCAGATTTCATAGCATCCTGCTATTTCCCTAAATCAATGTCAGACATCACTTCTCCATAATTCATTGGATTAGTATCCAAGGGCTGTCCTCCTAGTTTTCTCTAACAAAAGATCATACCTTCTAGGAGGCCTTGAGATTCTTTCAAATCTCCTAGTTGAATGTATGATAGAAGTGTTAGTTTGTTGAGGTTGTGGCACTACTGCCTTTTATGGGACTCATTGTGGCTCTTAAATTTCTTCAAGTTCTACAACCTCACTATGTCTATTCAATAGAATTACCTACTCTCGGAAGGTGGCATTTCTCAAAATAAATACGTTTTGTTCTGTCCAATGGATTCCTTTAGATATTCCATAAACTTGCATAAGATGGATCTACTATCCAACTTATCTCCCGCTTGCTACTTCACATAAGTAGATCACCCCCACACCTTAATATATTTATAAGAGGGGGTCTTGCCGTACCATATCTCATATAACGTTTTAGGCATTGACTTTGATGACACTTTATTTAATAGATATGCCGCCATTCCTTGAGCATAGCCCCATAATGAAAGAGAAAGTCCAGTAAAACTCATCTAGATCGAACCATGTCCAATAGTGTTTGATTCATTCGCTCAACTACCCTATTCAGTTGTGGAGTTGCAGGCGGAGTCCACTGTGAGAGAATCCTATTGTCTTTTAGATAATTAAGAAACTACAAACTTAAGTATTCACCTCCTCGATCAGATCAAAGAGTTTTATTTGTTCGCTCGTTTATTTATCTACTTCATCCATAAAGTTTTTGAACTTTTCGAAAGCTTCAGACTTGTACCTTAAAAGGTACACATACCCAAATCTAGAGTAATCGTCGCTAAAGATAATGAAATATTGGTAGTTCCCTTGAGCATTAACACTTAGTGGCCCACATATATTCGCATGGATCAAATTTAAGGGATCTATAGCACGCTCCATTTGTCCAACAAGTGGTAACTTGGTCATCTTTCCCTTTAGGCAAGAATCACACGTTGGCATTTTTTGCTCATCCTCAAGGCTAAACAATTATGCCAATATGTGAATACCTTTCTTAGAGATATGACCTAGTCTAGTATGCTATAAGTATGTGGACCAAATAATTATCTAATTTTCTTTTATTTTTTTAAACATGAAAGATGGAGTTTTAGGGTGTGATAGAACATAAATCAATTATTAATACTCTAGTATGAATAAATAAAGAGCCATAAAAAATGAAACAACTTCCATTAGAAATAGTAAACTAAATCCTTGTCTATCCAAAATTAAAATATAGATAATGTTCTAAATTAATTAGGAATGTAAAGATAATTATTTAAATCTATCATAACTCCACCCTCTAAAGCTAAATGGATTGTCCGTATGGCTAATGCAACAACTCTTATTCCATTCTCTAGTCGTAGGGTAGTCTCTCTTCTACTTAGCTTTCTGCTTCTTGTCATTGCCTACAAGTTATTACAAAGATGAGAACCACATCCAAAATCTAAAACCTAAAAAGTACATAGGCTTATTCCTTATTTGACAAGCATCTCAAATATGGTGCTATGGAGGACCTCTCATACTACAATCCCTCTATGATGTAAAACCTGGCAGCTCAGGTGTGCAACCGAGTTGTCTCATTCATATCATATGGAAGTGTACCTTCTTATAAATAAGCCATGACTTCTGATGATAGTGCTTTTCCCAAGCCATTGAGATCCCCTTGCAACACTGATGCCATAGTGGCCATCTTTTCTGTGCTGCTTTGATGAGTTCTTAGCAAGGCAATCTTCCTTATCTTACAACCCACCATGGAACTAGCTAATTTTAAGAGATATTCAACTTAACATTTTCAGAATAGGGAATTTGATGGACCTAAAAAGTTTCAAATTATTTGCATAGGGTGATTATCTACTCCATATATTTCCCCATCATTTGACCTTAAATTGTCCCTCTGTCCGTCCCTCCACATACTAGGGCTACAAGTTGAGAATTTAGATATACTACAATATGCCTGGCTCCGATCTCTAAATCTATTTTCAACTATCTAATTAGTGCTTCATACTTTGCCTCATTATTTGAAGTCTTGAAATCATATTTGACTACGAATCCCAACCCATCTCCTTTTGGGATAGTAAGGATAATTCCTTCTCCACAACCCATCATTGACGCTGAGCCATCAACATATAACCACCACTTCTTCTGGTCATCCTGACCCTTGGTTAGTTCATGAATAAAATTTGTGAGAGCTTGAGCTTTGATCGCATCTTAAGGTTGATAGTTTACATCATACTTCCCTATCTCAATTACCCATTTGATCATTCTACTCGATGCCTTAGGTTAACCCAATATCTATTTTAATGGCAATTTTGTGCGAGTGACCACCTTATGAGAGAAAAAATAAGGTGATCATATAACCGAGTAATTTTCTTGATTTTATTCCAAATACATATTTAGCTGGTTTTAGCTTTATGCAGTTACACCTTAAAAGTTTAAGTCAGATCAGCTATATGAGATTCAACCTTATTACTTTTGCCCGACTTATCTTCCACATACACCTCCATGTTTCGCCCAAGTTGGATTTGAACATGTGGTCTACCAATCGCTAATAGGTGGCACTTGAGTTGTTGAGCCCAAAGAGTATAATGATATAACAATATCCAACGAGGTTATAAAGCTGACTTTTTTTTATCCTCAAGGTGAAGTAATATTTGGTGGTACCCATAAGAAACATCCATCATGCTAAGCAGCTCACAACCTAAAGTTAAATCTACTAATTAATCCATTCTCAGAAGAGGATAATAGTCCTTAGGGCATGCATTGTTCAATCACAAAAAGATCATTTCTTGCGGTTTTAAGTACAATAACTGCAATTGGATAACCATTTAAGGAATTGAATCTCCTTAACATGGCTAGCCTCCAACAACTTCTGTATCTCTGCTTGTATAATCTTACCATTCTCTGACTTAAAATGTCGCTTTTGTAAGTTGGGTCCACATTTAGGTAATGCATGGCCACTTCTAGACTTATTCCTACAAAATCTTGTGCTGACTAGGAAACATATATGCATTTTGCCTCAAGAACTGGATCAACAGTTAACTAGTTTAGGCTCGAGATGTGATATAATCCTAGTAGTTTTTTTCCTTGCAGCCTACAACCAGCTCGATGATCATCAACTCTTCATTTGGATGGTTATGAGGTGAAGGCTCAATATCCATCCCCTTCTTCTTCTCTTTATCTTCTTTAAGATAGTCTATATCTGTATCCTCACCCTTGTCCCCTTTCCTAATATATTCAACACAACACTTCCATGCTATATATTGGGGTTAAGTTGGTTTTATTTCAATAATTCGTATGCTTTTTTATTAACATTTGGTTTATTTTCAAGTATTATGTTACTTTTTATGTATTTAATTTGAAATCTTATAGGTAATGATAAAAGAAGAAGAAAATGGAAAGAAATATAAAACTTGGTTAAAATTTAGAAGAATTCACTTTATGGTACTATTAAGGGTAGTGTTCGTATTTAAATCATAACTCTTTACTCTAATATTATTTTGACTTAATTCTTGAACCATTGGAAATTCAAGAGAGAGATCTATAACTTCTATGTTTACCATAAAATCTAGTTCTTTCGATTTCAATAAGAAAAATCATGTTAAAAAGTCTATACTTGATTGAATTTTTTTGGTATGACACATCTTGATATTTTAGGCATAACTCTTTTCATAGATTTCATATCGAGTTGATTCAAGTGTCTGTGGAAAGCCAAAACATAGAAATACAATTATTAGAAAATACCAAAAGATAATTCATCCTAGAAAGATGTTAAAAACTAGTTGAAAGAGGCTGAACACTGTCAATGTACTGAAGTAAAGGAGAAAATCTACAACAATGGCGCCTATGTGCCAAAGAAAACTGAGGGCATAGCATCTAGGCACCAAAACAAAGCACTTAGGTGCTGAAAATAGAGCAAAATGGGAAAAATGGGCATTTTACCCTCTTTAAGGCATCTCCCATCCAATTTTAAGTATCCCAAGAGCCTCCAAGTCAGTTGGAAGAGGGAAGAGAAGAGACAAGAAGAGGGCAAGCAGAAGGAATTTTAGGGAGGAAGAACGAAAAGAAGACAAGAAGAAGATAAGAGAATTTTTCTAAGATTGAAGAAGACATCTACAAGGGAAGAAACTCATCATCTTTCAAGTTTTATTTTTATTTTCCTCTTTCTCTCTTTGATTATGTTCATGAATATTGTTAAGTTGTATTTTATTTTCATCATGAACTAATTATTTTTTCTAAGGTTGTGATGTAATCTAATTAAGATATTTTTAATATTTTTATTAATTCAATTCTTGATTTATTTTTCAAGTTGAGTCTTCCATATTGTTCTTAATGCTTTCAATTACTTGGCTACTAATTGAATGATTTGCTAATCATATTGACCCGAGATGTGATATATATGTCTAGATTTATATGTAAAAAATCATAAATTACATATGAGATAAAAATATATTTGTATGGTCTGTGTAGTCTTATTTGAGATCTATAAAATCTAATGAATTGTTGATTGTTGTAATTCACATAGAAATATAGTGGGTTAGCAATTGATAATATTTTGGTTAGACCTCAGGAGAGGCTAGTGGATAATTTAGGGATTTTCGACCATCACTTGAGAAATAAATTGAGATTGATCAGATAAATTATTTAATTCGAACTAATTATGGTGAAGTTATAACTCTAGACTTTTAAGTTATTGAATTTCATCTTTAATTGCTTTTTATTATTAGTTTAGTTTAGTTCGATTTAGTGTGTAATCATAAATATATTCTTGCGATTATTCAAATAAAATTAGAGTTAACATAATTTTGGTACTTAATAATTCAACAGTCCTCATGGGAACGACACTCACTCATCACTTTATTACTTGTTAATAATAACGTGTCTTGCTTTCACAAAATTCACAACAATTGGTCTCTCTCAACCTCACCTACTCCATCTCCTATTGGGAATTCTATTTTCATATGGAGAGTAAAGATCACCACTTAAAACATATTGAGCATAGATCTGCCTAAATAATATTATATGCCAATGGGGCTCCATAATTAGGAACCTCACCATCCGGGTCTTTCTCAATGCTCTGTCCCCAAAGATAGGGGCAGAATCACCTACCCTACGAATCGTACTGCTCCGCTAGCAAACCCAAAAAGTAAATGTCTACTGGTTGCAGCTTAGCTCCTCCCAGATCCATCAACTAGAACCCTTAATAGAAAATAATGTCAACCAAACTTTGAGAATTAACAAACACCCTAGTCACATCATAGTTTGTAATAGTGGCTATGATGACCAATGTATCATTATAAAGGATGTTAAGCCCTTCGTATCCTGAGGTTCGAATTGAATAATAAAGCTCCAAACCTAGTTGATCTCTTGGTGGCGTGCCTGTTTTGCCAGTGATGAGTTGATCTGGCATGCTTTTTCCAAGCTCTATGAAAGTCCCCATCAGTAAATCTTCCTGACATACACTTTTTGATATCTTTCATTTTCTTGTAGATCCTTCCAAATAGGTTTGGTTGGGACTTCCATGCTCGCTCTTGATGCACTAATGTTTAGCTCTCATCTCTTTGTACCTTATCCACCTGATTGGGCTTCTTCACCCTCTCAGCCACATTATTTTCTTCGATCTACACTAGAGGGGAAGAGGGTCCTCTCCCTCTATTGCTAGTATCCACCATAGCAGTTATCAAATCTATCAACTGCTTGAAGGCTAGTTGTCCCAACCCATTAGGGTCAAGTTCCTTTTGGGGTTCACATTGGGAACCACTATAGCCCTACGAGGCAGAATGGCTGGAGTTACAAGTGTTGAGCTATTCTTCTCACTGTGGACTTGCTTAACATGATTTTATTGCACTTTCTTGTCAGGCATAATCTTATGCCTCAACTCAATGTTGCCCACAGATGGAGCCACATGATATATATCAAAATAATACGTACCAAGAATCCACAAATCCTACTATCAATTCCCTCAATCAACCTCTAACAAATAAACACATGAGCTATAGGTGCTAGGGCTTGCCCAACAAAAAGCCTCCAATGTTTAAGTTAGAAAGGTGCTTTGAAGACAAGATATAATATAATTGATAGAATGTTGTAGAGTGCTGAAAAATCTTCAAAAAAAAAGTACCTTCATTTTTAATCGCATATATATAGATAGTGATTAATCTTTTCAAGATTTGATTTCCTTACAACTAGATATCAATTTAGGATAATACCTTTTAGATAAGCATCAATTAAGATTATGCAATCAGAATTTGAGATTTAGTTAAGGTAGGATTCTCTTTCCTTATTAAGTTTTCGAAAATATCTAGGGTCTTCTATTGATGCATATTAGGCAAAGGTATATTCAAACAAGACAAACTTGTCTAAGTCATCTCTATTTAGGCGGACCTACCCACATGTAGCTCAAACAAGCCCAATTAAGGTAGTCTTATTTTCATAACAAGTATCTCAACCTATATATCCAGTCAACATAGCCTAAATATTAGGTCTTCTTCTAAAGCCTTAGGCCTATTCAATATATAAAATAGCTTGGCCCAAGTACTAGATCTACTTTATGCCACATCAATATCCTTAATAGATAATTTTCTTACTGCCCCCTCCCCATCAATTATCCCTTTCTCTCTATCTATCTCTCCCTCTCTTTCACCTTACATTCATCCCTCTCTCACTTTCTCTCCCTCACCACCATTACCATCTATTTCTTCTCTTTTTATTCCCAATGCTTCCTATTCTCTCTTCTCTTTCTTTTCTTTTCTCGCTATATCAGTCTCTCATCCACCCACCCTTCTTCACCCACCTAGAATAAGTTACATTTAATTATAAATTTTTTCTCCGTTCCTAAAAATAAAAATAAAAATTATATATTTTTTAGTTTTCTTGTATCATTTATCTTTTTCCCTTTTTTTATCTTTCTTCTTCTTCATTTCCCAACCACCATCACCCACCCAACCAACCGGCGGCCAATAACATGCCACGCCATCCAATAGTGGCCAACAACATCACCCATCCTTCTCTTCCTTCTTCTTCTTTTTTCTTCTTCTTTTTCTCCCTCTCTTCCTGTTTTTTTTTTCTTCTTCTTAATACTAAACTTTATTCTCATTAATTGAAAATTTTGAAAACACATTAACACACCAAATTCTAAGAAAAATCAAAAATAAAATCAAGAAATTAATGGTACTTGATACACCAAATCCAGAGAAAAACTAAATAAAATCAAGAAATTAATGACATGCGCACTTTAAAAAACTTTTCAAACATCCTTTTTATCTTCCTCCTACTGTAACCCTAACCCATATGACCTGCCCCCACCTACCCTAGTCTCAAATTTCATAACTATTGCGCCACACACTACCCCCGCCACCCTATCCCCAAACCTCCACCACCACCTCAAATCTGTGTTTTGTGTGTGTGCTTGTGCACCGAGAGAGAAAGATGATGGCAACAGTTTGAAAGTAGTGGTGGCTATGATGTGGATATATATTGTTCATGGTCTTCCTACTACAAGTGCATAACGTTAAACTTTAGTAAAAAGTAGTGAGTAGAGTTGTCGTATCCACAAAGATTGAATTCAAATTAACACTAAATACTGTAATTGAAAAAATAATTTTATTTAGAAAATTAAAGTAAAGAATTTTGCTAATTAATAAACTGAAAATCCTAAAATTGTAATGTAAATTTTCACCTTAGCAATTTATCAAATGCTTGATATGGACTAAACTTTAGAGGTATGATTTCACATAATTATCCACTATGTTTCCTCAATTCTAGTCCCCAATTTAGAGTTATCAATTTATAAGTCAAGAATCCTGAATTAATCAACTCCCACTCTCGAGAGGTAAGTGATCTTGATCCCAAATTTAGATATCGGTATTTTTATAAAAATCTATAATTCAAATTCTTATTAAGCACCATGATTCTTGTTAATGACTTCAAAGGATTCATGTGCCTTCCAAACTATATGAATTCCTAGGTTATGTTATTCCTAAGTCACATATAAAATTCTTTCTCCCTAGTGTTGTATTTCATATACCAAATATTCAAGATTACTGACCAATTAATCAAGAAAATAATTAAATCAAGTTAACACAAACAAATTGAAATAACTCGAATATCATAAATCAAATATTAAAATATAAATTCAAACATTGATTATATCATCCCCTAGAAAACAAAACTAGCTCATTACTATAGCTGAAAAACTTATAGACAAGTTTTTGTTCATGGTTAAATAAATACAAGAAAATAAAGAAACTAAATCTATTATAAAAAATGAAAAATCTTCTCTTTATCTAGATGTATATGCCTGCAATTGATGTATTAGAGTCTTCTTCTTATTCTCCATTCTTCTTCTTTTATTGTCGGAGTACCAAAAATCCCCCAATTGTATTTTAGGTTTTTCTTATATAATTCCTTTCCAAAAGACCTAGTCCACATATATCTCTCGTCCAGCGGAGCTATGGCACCACAACTTTAGAAAATTTTGACAATGTTTCTTCAATTGGAGCTGTGGCACGATAGTCTGGCACCATGACACCAAAACTTCAATCTGAATACTTCTCAAGTGCCCCTGCTGCCCTAGAATTGGGCGTTGTTGCACCAAACTATCGAATTTTGCCCTTTTCTTCATGTGGCGCAACGACCTAGGATTCTAGCGCCATGACACTAAACCTTTAGATTTTACACGCTTTTTTTCATTTTTCTTTGCATCTTTGGACTTTCAACATTTGCCTCATTCTTCAATTCTCTACAAAATATAAACAAAATACATAAAAAGCAATAGAAAACGCTTGAAGATAAATAAATTATTATGTTAAAGATATTCGAAATGTTGGTATAAAGCTAACTCAACACACACACACACACACACACACACACATATATATATATATATATATACAATTAAATACACTATAAGAATATAATACTTGAAAAGGAAAAAAAAGATATAGAAGAATAAAATAAGGGCCATTGATTTTAATTTCAAATATGATCTATTGGTAGATAGAATTTAGACAAAATCTATGGTTATTATATTATTATGTTATATCCAACTATTGAGATTTTCAAGAATATAATAAGCAGTTCAATAAAAAAACAACGTTGTTACTTCTAGACGACGCTAAGGGCGAGTGTGCAAACTTTTTAATTACATATGGGTTCTAGGCATATTTTTAACATAGGGAGTTTTTAGCATTTTCACTAAAAAACATGGCGATTTTATATAATAATCTCCTTCAAAATCACATGTGTTGCCCACGTGAGGAAATATCAATGGAATATTCCGTCCGAATTGGGTCATATATGACAACATGTAAAAATCATGTAGTGTGGATGATAAAGAGTTACTAAAAATTTAGGTGATAAAGTGTAAAAATGCATATAGTTTAGATGACAATTTTTTTTCCCATTTCTAAATTTTGGCCAAAATTTTAAATCATCATATCTCACTATTTTTAATTTTGTTTTTGCTGAATTATATATCATTTTGAATGTTTTTTCATACTTTACAATATGCATAAAAATCATGCAACAAAAATAGTAAAATCAGGTTTTATTTTGTGCCATAAGAAAATAGATCTCAAACTAAAATTTGATATTTTTCCCAAACTACTCATCCATTTTTTACTTACATTTTAACCGTGTGATCTACATATCAACATCTACATTGAAAAATTCATGCACAATTTTTATGCTTAAATTATTTTACTAAGCATAAAATATGTTTATGCAATTTGATCAATTAAATATTTATAAACGAGTCATATTGCTTCCCACACCACTATTGAAAATCAATATCACACAATAAATAAGCACATAATAAGTAGGAGTGGATCAGTATGCCTGTTTACAACAAAAATTGTTATCAACGTATTACAAATTAAACTTACCTATAAGTTTTGTTTTGATCAAATTACGAACACGTTCACAATCTATATTTTTAAATTAATCATTAATATGAATTACTCGCGGTGGATAACTACCAGAGCTACATACTTATTTACATAATTCAAATTTATAGAGAAAAAAAATAAGAGAGTATTCATTTGGCGAATAGGCACTTAGAATAGAAGTTTGATATATATAGTCACATATTTCTTCCTACATAAGAAAAAAGCCCAAATGAACTAAGAATTTAATTCCAACCAAATTGCAGAATTAAAATTCAATTGAAATAACATAAATGTAGGCACAGATTAATATTTTGAAATGTGGCAAGTGTAGTGTTGGTAATAAACTATCTAAATATATGGGAAAATATTGGCATGGCCTTTTATTACGTGGTAAAATTTTATTGAACTATAACTAAGTTCAAATTAAACAATTTAGGATCTCAAATTAAATAATTTTGTTAAGAGAGATATTATTATCTTCCAATAGATTGAGGGCGCGATAGCAATATTTTTCTTAAAACTATACAGACCAAAAAAACCAAATTAAAAATTACTGCCGGTTAATATATATAGAAAACAAGAAAAAGGAAAATTAGCTCACTAAGTAGGCTGTATGCAACTTGACCTTTCTCCGATAGTACCGATGCATCATTGAATTATTACCATCCCATCACCCCCCAACTAACAGGAAATATATATATATATATATATATATATGTATGTATGATTAAGTTAAAACTCATGTGGGGCTTACTTACATATTTACTCATATATTTCTTCTAGTTGGGGAGATTGAATTTAGAGAATAAAAAAGAAAATAAAAGATCACTATTGTTTATATTGTATATTTCAATAAAAAGGTCCAAAGACCAAACGGCACAAATCCTTACGCGTCACGCCACTCTAAAAAGCAAAATACCACCCCTACTCCGCCGCCGCACCAGCAACAGGTAAATCATTTTCCAATAATACTTTATAAAATTCTATCCTATATTTCTTCATAATTAAAATGTGAAAAATAAAGTGTTATTACATTAGCTTTCTTTTAGATGATAGAGAGTTGGTCACTATCTTTTAAAAACATATTAAAAAACGTAGAATAGCCCTAAAAACCGTACAACTTTAAATATATATTTTTTAGATTAAACTTGTATACTAACATACCATATTCTTCTTGGTCTTAATAAATGCTACAAAAATAGATTTAAATAAGAATTGGTCATGGGCACATGGTTTCATAACAAAGCGAGTCTGGTACAATGCTACTCTTTGTATTTGCATTCATTTTTTTCTACAGACCCAACTTAAAAAAACAAAGGAAATATTGAAATGGGTGCCCATGGTTTATAAAATTTCCTTGTTTTCTCGAAATTAGATTTTTTTTTTTTGTTTTAAATGTTTTGTTATACTAATGAATAAATATTCTTTTTTCAAGAT
>CM033114.1:14204891-14264758 GCA_019321725.1 Paulownia fortunei
GAAGAAAAACATGAGAAGAGAAAGATGGAGGATGGCCGCAAATTTGAGTGCCGAAGTTGAAAATGTTTCAGCCCCCTATGTATTTTTATACACAAGGTGGTCTTGACCTAATCTCATTAGGTCTCCAACTCTTTCCTTCCTTATCCTCATCGATTTTTTATCCAATTAGAAGACCTTCTTCTTCCTTATCTCTTGCTTCTTTCTTTCTCTTAAAGACAAAGACTTTCTTTTCTTTCATTAGGAGTCTTTAATTCTGGTAATTAAAACTTTGAATGGGCCTCTAACCCCATGGGCTTGGACTCTAATTAATTATTAAAGTCCAATTAATTGATCTCTATTAATTAATATAGCCTAATTTAATTAATTGATCAAATTAATTAATTAATTGATTCCATAAAAGGCCACCTAATCAAATTTGATCCAATCAAAATAATCTTATTATTTTATTTGGTTAATTTAATTTAGCACCTTAAATAAATTTAAGCATAGTTAATTAATGGTCCAATCATTTAATTAACTTACTCCCATGAGCTCCTAATCTTTATTAGGTCTAATTACATAATTATATTATTTAATTGGATGAATTAATTTAACTCTTTTAATTAATTCTAGCTCAAGTTTAATTAGTCATTATTAATTTACTTAATCCAACACACTAGATCATATTAGATTAGAAGTAGGTCATTTCGATTTGTATGTGACCCATTAGGTTCACAACTATGCTAAAAGTGAACTTACAATATTTATAACTTATGAATAAATTAATATTCTAATTAATTAATCCACTTTACTTAATTCTAAGAACCTCACAAGTCAAGGGAAGCACCTAGCTTTATATCTTGACTACTTAGTCTTAGGTGAATAGCAAGTGAACCTTTTCTGTTATGAGTATCATGCAAATACAGTCTTTTCGTCATCAAATCTTTTGATTAATTCTAGGCCATGAATTATTAGTCAAAACCCTATTATGACTTAATAACTATGATCATATTTCAAGCCACACTGATAATTTGATGAATTACTTGAAAACCTCACATCTAGTACGCATCCAACTTTGGCCAACGTCTCGGGATCAAGGACTATGAAAATATATGAGATTCACCTATTTAATCAAATAGATGACGGATCATTTGTTGGCAACTCATTGACCTCCATACATAAAGATCATACACCCAACACAAAGTACATGATGTCAAATACAAGACTACTATGGTACCTCAAATCTATGGACTAGTTAATGCACTATCGTAACTAGAAAAATTCTCATTCGACAAACATCATTTCTAATTGAAAATTTTATGTGGGTCGTTTGTTGTACCCATCCAATGATATACAAACCCAACTAAGATCATCTTCTATAATGGGAATATTGATGAAAAGATCCATATAAAGTAGCTTGAAGGCTTCATATTTAAAGAAAATGAGCAAAAGCTTTGCAAGCTTCAAAGGTACATTTATGGACTAAAACAAGCTTCCGGAAGCTGGAATATCTAATTCGATATCAAATCATTTGATTTGCTCAATAATCTATATGAATATTGTATGTACAAGAGGGATAGTGGGAGCGCAGTGACTTTTATTATGCTTTATGTTGATGATATCCTATTAATTGGGAATGATATGTGGATGGTGCAGTCAACAAAGGTCTACACAATTCGCCATGAAGGATTTCAAAGATGCATCCTACATATTGGGAATGAAGATTGATAGAGATAGATTTTAAAAGAATGATCGGACTATCCCAATCCATATACATAGATAAGATGCTAAAGAGGTTTAGCATAAAGGAATCTAAGAGGGGATTCCTGCCGATGAGTCAAGGTATTTTTTTCTCTAAAACTATGTTCTAAAAGAGAGGAAAGAGAAAGAACAACTCACATAATTTATACATCCATGATAGGAAGCATAATTTATGTTATATTATGTGTTAGGCCTGATGTTGCACATGTTCTGAATGTCATGAGCAGATATCAGTCCAATATAGATGAACAACACTAAAAAGCCGTAAAGACAATCCTTAAGTACTTGCAATGAACTAAGGATATTTTCTTAATTTACTGTAATGGAGAATTAAAGCTAGAAGGCTTGACTGATTTTAGATTTTTCAGTCTGATATAGACGACACAAAGGCGGTGTTAGAATTTATTCACCCTAAATGTGGGGAGGTCAACTAGAAGAGTTCAAGAGATGACTGTAGATTCCACCACCGAGGTTGAATATATTTTTACATGTGATGCAAAAAAAGAGGTTTTTTAGATAAGGAACTTTGTCCATAGGTTAGACATAATTCCATTTATTGTTAATCTAGTACCTACTAGGATAACAATAGTGCAATTTTACAAGCAAATAAGCTAAGATCTCATTAAATATCTAAGCACATCATAAAATGATAGCATCTTATTTGGGAAATTATTGGTAGAGGTGAAGTTAAAGTGGAGAGGGTTATCTCGACAAACAAATATAGCAAACTCGCTAACTAAACCCTTAGCACAAAGGATATTCGAATGACATCTTAAGAAGATGGGCCTAAGATACATAGTTAATTAGCTCTAGAGATAGTGATAGATTGTTAAAACAATGGCCGGTATGCCAATTAGTGGTTGCTTTTACACTCTTGTAAAAGATAGTCTTATTTGAAATATACTAATAAAATGATATTTTTTTATCTTTATTTACATTTAGACAATTAGATAAAGTCCCAACACTATATTAAGCTATAGGACATAGTTGCACATATAATGGCGACATGGAAATAAACCTCTATGATTTTATTCTTATATTTGTTCCAAGTCAAGGGTTCATCGAGAATGAAAATCGATAGGCCCATCAAGACTTGCACAAACAAAGCATGCTCGAAAGAAAGATGTCTCATTCCATAGGCATTGGCATAGGAATGCTAGTTCATGTGTGCAAGTGCTTGTTGGAGAACAAGTATACCAAATAAGCCCATGAAAATTCTAAATTAAAAATATTATTTGTCAAATGAGAATTTTCTAGTTACAATATTACAAAAATTAGTCTATAGAATTAATGGACCATGTTAACCTATGTATAACATCTTATACTATGATGTATTTCCTATTTACTTGATAATTACAAGGGAAATATGTTGGGTATAACATCTCTGTATATAGAGGTTAATAAGTTTCCAATATAGGATTTATCGCATATTTGAAAGAATATGTGAATCTCCTGTATTTTCATAATCATTGACTTCAAAAATAATAGTTAAGGTAAAATGAGTATTAGACAGGGTTTTCCTAATGATTCATCAAAGAGTCAATGAGATTTGAAATGACATCATAGTTATTAAATCAAACATAATTTCGACTAATGATCTATGCCCCTAGACTTAATCGGGAGGATAGGAGAGAAAAGTAACATACTTGCATGGTACTCGCAATTGAAATAGATTTTCTAATATTTCACCTATGACTAGAAAATCAAAATGCACTGCTAGGTGATTTCGTGACTTGTGAGGTTCTTAGAATTAAAGAGTTAGTTCCAAAATGATTAATTAATTGGAGTAATTAATCAAAATAAATTATTTATCCACTTAACTTGCAAGAGTTGCAAGCCTCCTACTAACTTATTTGTGAATCTAAGGAGTCATACACAAATTAAAAAAGTCTACTTCTAATTTAGAAAGTAATCCAAAGAGTTGGATTAAAAGATTAATAGAAATTAATTAATTTGATCTTTAATTAATTTACAAAGTTAAATTAATTTATCATAATTAATAATGAGATTATTATATAAAAAGATTAAGGGCTCATGTGGACTGCATTAATTAATTAAATGAATCAATTAATTAAGATAGGTGTATAATTTGAAGAGTTAAATTAATTTATCCATTTAATTATTATGATTAATTAATTGGGCCTTATTTATTAATGTTGTCCTAAGTAAAATTAATTAATTAAATAATTTGATCAATTAATTAGTTGGGCTTGTTTAATTGATGAAGATCAATGAACTTTATTATATTAATTAAAGTCAAAGCCCAATTTAATAGCCCAAGAGGCCCACTAAGAGTCTTGGTGAGCAAGTCAAAGACTCCTAGTGTTTTAATAAGTTACAAGCTAATAGGCTCTCTTGTGTCTTGCCAGGTGCCGTCTCCCAAAACCAAAGTAGCTTTGTGAAAGGGTGCAATACCGTCGATAGTATTCTTCTGGCACAGAAATTTGTACATACTCTCGATTCCAAAGGACCACGTGGAAATGTGATCATCAAGTTGGACATGGCCAAAGCATATGATGAGGTTCAACGGTCATTCCTTTACATTCTTCATAAATTTGGTGTCCCAATACACTGGATGAAATTATTGCAGAATGCAATTGAAAATTGTTGGTTCTGGATGCTTGTAAATGGAGAGTTTGTGGGATTCTTCATATCTAATTATGGATTAAGACAAAGTGATCCGCTTTCACCAGCTTTATTTGTGATTTCTGCGGAATTTTTATAGCGTGCCTGGTTTGGATAACTTATTCTCATTTAATCCAGGAATGGCTTATTTCACAAGAGGTCTATGTAATATTAACCATCAAACATATGCAGACGATATCATTATTTTCGAGAATGGCTCTAAGTCGTCCCTGCAGAAAATTATGGAGTTCTTGAGGCCTTATGAATCTGTCTCTGGCCAAAGACATAATGTGAGAAAGAGTCCTTTTATAACGGATTCTAACATGCCCCTAAATAGAATACGAAGAATACGTTGGATTGGTTTCCACCACCAACAGTTACCATTTGTGTATCTTGGGGTGCCACTTTATAAGGGACATAAGAAAGGTTCATTGTTTGTGTTAAATGAAATTAATTTGCAATCTTGCTCATTGAAAAATTGAATTAGACCACTACCTCCAAGAATGTCTTTGGAACATGAAGTCAAGACTTTGGAAGATGAAATGGATCTTATAAACTTTAAGATGCTCTTGGAATGTGTCAAATCTTTAACTCTTTAGAATTCTCCATTGCCATTGCATAATATAAATAAGAGGCAATATTATAGTTTTGCAACATATCAAGTGAACTCAGGAAAAATACAATTGTAAAAGGAGTGTCCGGTAGCAACCCTTGTAAAATTTATTCATTGTAGATAACATTTTCTTGAATACCATCGTTTCCGCACCAACAAATTTGGTATTCAGAACCATGGATAACCAAAATGGCATCAAATTCAACAGCTTCCTTGTTCACATTTTCACCATGTCAAGTGCCAATCTTTCAAGGAGAACATTATGAGAATTGGAGCAGCCAAATGCAAACATTCTTCATCTCTTTGGATCTTTGGGATGTGATTGATGACGAGGAGAACCAACCAAAGGAGATGAAGAATATGAAAAACTGCAAAGGTTAAAAAAGGAAAATGCAATGGTACTGCGATATATTCAACAAGGTGTTGGTAAATGTATATTTCTCTTGTATCTTTGGTGTCAAAAAGGCCAAAGATACTTGGCGAATATTAGAGCAAGAATTTCAAGGAACCGAAAAAATGATTGCCTTGAAGCTCCAATCCTTATGGAGAGACTTTAACAATCTCAAAATGGAAGAAGGGGAGTCGGTTTGTGGTTTCTCTTCACGAGTCTCAGAGATTGTAAATCAAATCAGAAGTCGTGGAGATATGATCCAAAATAAAAGGGTGTGGAAAAAGTGCTTCGATTCCTCCCTTCAAAGTTCGATCATGTAGCTGCTGTAATTGAAGAATCAAAGGACTTGTCTAAAAGGACAATGTACAAGTTGACCGGATCACTTCTTCCACATGAGCATAGAATCAATCATTCGGTTAATCAATCAAGTGAACAATCCTTCCAATCAAAGCAAGCATCAAATTTTGGTTCAAGAAATCGAGGAGAATACAAAGAAGGCTTAAATCACAAGAAGGGAAAAATAAGGCAAGCGGAGGCAAAATGAAAAGAAAAGCAATTGGAAAGGCAAGTCATCACAAAACTCCGATAATGATCCTACTTGTGTTATTTGCAAATGGTCTAACCATGAATATGAAGATTGCTTCTTTAGATGCGCAAGATTCCTAACCATACTCAAAAAGATTGTTGGTTTTAAAAATAAGGAGAAAACTGAAGTAGAAGAAGCAAATTTTTTGAAAAAATCTAAAGAAGAAATCTTCTTCTATTCCAATGGCGATTGTGAATTCAAAACTCTATAGTATTTGGATAGTGGCTGCAGCAACCACATGACAGGAAATCAAGATTTCTTTGTGGAGTTTAATCCAAAATCACTTTTCAAATTATTTTTGGCGATAGTACACGAAGAAGTGAAAAAGCAAAAGGCGCTATTGTTGTCTATACTAAGGGAATATTAGAAAGCTTATTGCTGATGTTCTCTATGTGCCTAATTTTTCACACAACCTTCTTAGTGTTGGACAACTTATTCAAAAAGACTTCTCTATCCATTTTGATGATGAGAGATGCAAAATTCTTGACAAAAAGAAAAATGTCATCATAGCAAATATTGAAATGAGTAATAAGACATTTTCTCTTATGTTGCCATTAAATGAGAATTGTGCACTCAAAGTTGAAAATGCAAATTTGTTACATCTATGGTATTTACGGTATGGTCATCTAAATGGCAAGGATCTTCATTTGCTCAAGGAAAAAAATGTGGTTACTGGACTTCCTAACATTCAAAAGACAAAATAAGTTTGTGAAGGCTGCATTTATAGAAAAATGCACAAGTATCCATTTCCAAAAAATATCTTGGCGAGCAAAAGCACCATTGGAGCTTGTTCATTCGGATATTTACGAGCTAATAATGCAAACTCCCACTCCATGAAACAAGAGATATTTCATTTTCTTTGTTGATGATTTTACAAGAATAATGTGGTTTTTCTTCTTTAATAAAAAATCAGAGGCATTCTCTACTTTCTTGCTGTTTGAAGCACTTTGTGAAAGACAAAGTGGTTTTCTACTAAAGACTTTGAGGACCGATCATGGAGGAGAATATCTCTAGAACCTCTTCATCGAATATTGTAAAGTAAATGGCATCAAAAGATAGCTGACGGAGAGTAGAACCCCGTAGCAGAACGATGTTGTCGAAAGAAAAAATCGCATAATTGTTGAAATGGCAAGGGGCATGCTAAAGTAAAGGGCTTACAAATTTGTACTGGGCAGAAGCCGTATACACAGTAGTATATATTCTCAAGCGATCTCCTACAAAGGCTAACCAAACTCCTTATGAAGCTTGGCACAAGAAAAAGCCAAGAGTTGATCATTTTAAAAATTTTGGCAACATTGCATATGCACTTATTCCATCTCAGAATCATAGAAAATTTGAAGAGAGGCCAAAAACTTCTCTTCATTGGCTATAGTAACGAACCCAAAGGATATCAATTGTCAGATCCTACTTCAAATAAAATAACAGTTTCACGAGATATTATCTTTGATCAAGCTGCAATTTGAGACTGGAAAGAAAAACAAGTTGTGAACTCAACACCTTATCATGATTAATCAACATCTCAAGCTAGTCCTTCACAAATTCAAAATGTTGAGCAAGATCCAACCCCGACTCCAAGAATCTAAGATGAATCTAAAAGTCCTCCAAGAAGGACACGTTCATTAAGGGTTATTTATGAATGATGCAAACTTGGATTGTTCTCTTGTGAACCTCAATCATTTGAAGAAGCATCAAAAGATAAGTATTGGACAAAAGTGATGAATGAAGAAATGCCCACCATCTAGAAAATAAAACTTAGGAGCTCATTGATCTGCCAAAAGGAAAGAAAACTATTGGGCTAAAATGTATCTACAAGATCAAATACAATGAAGATTGGTCAATTCCAAAATACAAGACATGACTTGTTGCAAAAGGGTATTCTCAACAACCCAGAATTGACTTCACTCAAACTTTTGCTTCAGTTGTAAGGATAGAGACAATACGCATTGTTCTAGCATAGGCAGCACAATTGGAGTTATGTGTTTATTAGCTTGATGTAAATCAACATTTTTAAAGGGCGAAATTCAAGAAGAAGTTTATGTCAAGGGTTTAAAATCAAAAGGCCAAGAAGATAAAGTTTTATCATCTGAAAAAGGCAGTATACGGCCTAAAGCTAGCACCCCGAATATGGAATAGTAAAATTAATAGTCATTTCATCAAAAATGGCTTCAATCAAAGCACAGCGAATCATCCCTCTATGTGAAAATTTTTGATAAAGATTTTCTTGTCGTGTGCCTTTACATAGATGGTCTTATCTACTTCGGCACAAACATAAGCACGGTGGATGAATTTAAGAAAAAATGATGAAAGATTTTGAAATGACAGGCTTGGAACTTATGTGGTAATTTATTGCGATTGAAGTAAAGCAAAGTTCAAGAAGAATGTTATTATCTCAAGAAAAGTGCATTGACAATCTTATCAAAAACTTAATTATGAGCCAGTGCAAGCCAGTCTCTACTCCCATAGCATTAAATGAAAAATTGTGAGTTCATGACAATGTAGAAAAATTTGACGCTAACATTTTACAGAAAGTCAATTAGATCACTGATCTATCTTCACACAAGGCCAGACATCACACATTCAGTCAGCCGACTATCTAGGTTAAGCAAAATTCATTTTGCAGTGGAAAAAAGAATCTTAAGGTACCTTAAAGGTACAAAGCATCAAGGCATCGAGTTTAAAAATGAAAACAATTATAAGCTTGTTGGCTACACAGACAGTGATTAGTTTGGATCAGTCGAAAAAGCACTCCGGCTACATCTTTTGCCTTGGAACAAATGTTATTTCATAGAGCTCGAAGAAGCAAAAGTTGGCAGCCTTATCTTCAGCTAAAGCAAAATATATAGTAGCTACAAACGCAGCCTGTGAAACAGTTTGCTTAAAAAGAATTTTGAGAGATTTGAAGTACGAGTAAGAGGAACCAACTACAATACTTTGTGACAATTTATTTGTAATTGCAATGACAAAAAATTCACTCTTTCACGCCAGGTCCAAATATATCAAACTCCGACAACATCACTTCATTAGAGAGTTAGTAAATCAAGGAGAAATTTGTATGGAATTCATCACCAGCAATGATTAACCTACAGACATTCTGACAAAAACCATTACAACCGAGAAGTTTGACAAATTCAAGAAGATAAATTAAAAGGGGGTGTTAAATGAAATAACTTTGCAATCTTGGCTCATTGGAAAATTGAATTAGACCACTACATCCAAGAATATCTTTGGAACATGAAGTTGGAACTTTGGAAGATGAAGTGGGTCTTAGAAACTATAAGATGCTCTTGAAATTTGTTAAGTCTTTGACTCTTTCATTATATCCAAATGACTCTAAAATTCACCATTGCATAATATAAATAAGAGGCCTGTTGTAGTTTTGGGACATAACAAGTGAAGTGAGGAAAAATACAATTATAAAAAGAGTGTACCATAACAACTCTTGTAATATTTAATCATTAAAAATACCATTTTCTTCGATACCATCATTTCCGCACCCAATTGTTTGAGACTCTTATTTCCAAATTGTAAAGTCGAATAGGTGGGTGGGAGAAAACATATCTTGCTTATGGGGGAGGTTTACACACATAAAAAATGCATTGTTGTCAATGCCTACATATTTATTTCAAATGCTGCATCTGCCAAGTTTTATGATTAAAGGATTTTTAAAAAAGATTTTTAAGGCACCAAAGAGGGCTCGCAGAGATGTACCGGACTTCGTGGGACAAAGTATGTCTCCCTACTGAGGAAGGTGGCTTGTGTCTTTAGAGTTTGGAGGATATGGCATCTACATTTAATTATAAGTTATGGTGGAAGCTTAGATCAATGGAATCCATTTGGTCAATTTTTCGTCATGGTAAATATTGTAGATGGGTTTCACCTATAGTAGCAAAAGTTCTAACACATGCATCTCTATTGGTTGGAAGACACTCTATAAGATTATGGACAAGGTAGATCATCAAATTATATGGATATTGGGTGAGGGAAATATCTCAGTTAGGCATGGCAATTGGTTAGGTGATGGTCCATTGAATAAGGTTTTGGCACTTAAAAATTGATCACATGAACGGGGGTGAGTTTTTATTGGAAGGATGGTATATGGGACACAGCAAAATTATGATTGGTACTACAATTGCATTTGGTTTCCTAAGTTTGTGATATTCATTTTGTGCAAAAAGAGCCTGATTGAACGATAGCAGAAAATGGCTTATTCTCAACTTTATCCACGTGGAACTCTATTCGGTAAAGTGCCCTAACCCAATTCACATATAAAAGTATATGGAGTCCAGCATTAACTCGTACTGTTTTGATTTTCATCTAGAATCTATTACATGATTGGATCTCTATTGATGTTTGAATACAAAAGAGGGGCTCTTAGTTAGCCTTCAGATGTGGCAATTGTGCTAAAGTAGAATTAGTGCAACATCATTTCATATCATCAGATCATATCAAGCAAGTCTAGAGCTACTTTGGGTCTCTCTTTCAATTGTCTTGTGCTGAAAAATAATCTCTCTATTTAGTTATCCAAAGCTGGCAAATTTCTGTGTCGCGAGTCATATTCGGGAATTGCTTCCATTACTGACCTTGCAGTTCACCTAGCTAGTGGGAAATCATGCTAAAATAGGGATCATCATTTCAACAATTGGTGTAATATGTTTTTGAGTCTCAAAATATATAAGGCTCCTCCATAAATCTTTTATGTGGACTTCAAAGCAGTGGCATGGGGATGAGGATGTCACAGTGAGGTTTAGGTTGGAAATTTCATTATTGCATTTGACTTCTATTACCAAAGTAATCTGGGTTTGTCCTACTATTCCTTGGGTCAAAGTAATCAATGATGGAGCCTCTAGAGGGAATCAAGGTTGCGCGGTAGCTGGAAGCGTGGCACAAGACTAGCAGACTAACGTGATCTTTGTGTTTTACAAACTTTTAGGGGATCAAACAAATACATATGTAGAGTTGTTTGCTTTATGTATGGGCTAAGCTCATTCAATAGCAGACATACAATTTATTTATTCATCCATAATTGGAAATTGAAGGTTTCAAAAATTGCTTCAGCACATCCGAAGCCTCTATGATGATATGATGATTAAAATTTTGCATATACGTACAGAGAGAGGTCAATATAGTTGCTGATTATTTTGCTAACGTGGCATGTGACACGCAGTCGTCCAAATGTTGCAACCAGTGGAATTAAGGGGATGGGTTGAGGTTTGATTGAAATGGATAAGCTCAACTAACCTTATTTTTGAATTTGAATGAAGAATGGTACAGCCTGAACAACGGAGGGGGAGTTAGCTTTGAAATATATGTTATGGATTTAAAGGTAGTACCATGCCACGACATGGTTATATTGGTGCTGCAACATGAATTTTGAAAGGATTCCTGGAGAGCATGGTGATGCGGCATAAGATCTCAGCATTACAACATAATTCTGGACAGCATTTCAAGAAAGAATCATACCGCAACATGACTATTTGATGCTGCAGCATAACTTTCCAGAGTGGTGGGCTTGGATTAAACATTGATCGGGTATCCGACGGCTGAGAATTGAAGAATGTTGGACCATATTGTTAAGGAAAAGATAATTGTGGAGATAAAGAGGTGAGAAATTTAACCTATTTTTGGGGGGTTTATGGGTTTTTCCAATTGCAATTATGATTGTCTTCAACAAGTTTCTGTAAGGAAGTGTATAAATATGTTCTACTTTGGAGATGGAGGGCCAAGAGATTCCTACGTCTTTATTATTAAGTTCCTTTAGATTTATATCATTTTATTATAAATACGAGGATAAATGGCCCTTCATCCTCCCAAATTTAATTATTTTGACACATTTTAACCACTTAAATTAATTTTAAGCCCATTAATTAATTCATCTAATGAATAAATTAATTAAATCCCAAAGAGTTCCTAATCTTTTTAAGGTCCTATCATATAATTGGATGAATTAATTCAAGTCTAGCTCATGTTAATTAATCTTCATTAATTAACTCAATCCAACTCCTTGGAATTCTATATAGAAGTGAACTATCCGATTTGTGTGTGACTCATTGCAACTTAGAGGATATATAAAAATATATTCTGATTAATTAATTTAATGAATTAATCCATCTTTGAATTAACTCGTTAATTCCAATAACCTCACAAATCAAGGGAAACATCTAGTAATGCATCTTGACTACCTGGTCTTAGGTGAATTAGCAAATAAATCTATTTCTATTACGAGTATGATGCAAGTTTGGTCTTTCCCTCAACTAATCTCTCGATCAATTATAGGACATGGATTATTAGTCAAAACCCTTAGTCGAAACCCTAATTGAATTAATAACTATGATCTTAATCACATCGACTCCTGATGAATCATTAGAAAACCTTTATCTAATATTCATTCTATTTTGGGCAAAGACTTCTAAGTAATAATCATGGAATACATAGGAGATTCATCTATTCTATCAGATAAATGTCGAATTCTTTATTGGCTACTCATTAACCGTCACAGTACATGAAGATCATACATCTAATGAAAAACTCCTTGTGATTGTCCTGCAATCATATAATACATCAAAGTGCAAGATGTAGTGTACAAGACTACCATGGTACCTCAAGTCAAATGACTAATTCATGCACTATCATATCTAGAAAATTCTCATTCGATTAACAATGTTTCCAATTTAAAATCTTCTATAGGCATATTCGGTGTTCTCATTACCCAATGAGCACCTATACATATGCACTAGCGTCACCATATCGATGCATATATAACAAGATATTCTTTTTTTTAAGCATGCACCATATGCGCAAGTTTTTACGAACTTATCAATATCCCATCTCAATAAACTCTCGATTCAAAACTAATTTAAAACTAATGTCATAGAGGTATATTCCTTGTTTTCCATCATATGCACAACTATCCATATAGCTATATATGGTCTAGGGACTTTATCATATTGCTTAAATGCAATTAAAGATAAAAATTCTCAATTTTGTTGATATATTTCGAATCAGATTATCTATTTGCTATAGTATAAAAATGATTATTAATTGACACGCCGAGCACTATTTTGACAACCTTCCACTTACACTAAAAAAATTACCTAGTATCTAGGGCCTATTTTCCAAAGATATCCTTCGAATACTATTTGCACTAAGGGTTTATTAAATGGATTTGCTATATTTTCTGCTATGGTAACTCTTTCCACTATATGAGTCCCCTCTATCAATGATTACTTGAATCTATTGGTATCACCTTATTATGTGCTTGGATATGTGATGAGATTCTTAACTCTTTTTATTTGAGCAATAACCCCATTGTTATTATAGTAGACAAGTATTGAATTAACAACAGATAGAACTACTTCTACCTTTGGCGAAGTTCCTCATCCAAACATCTTCCTTCACAGCATTGCATGCAATAATATATTCTACCTCACTCGTAGAATCCATGATCGTCTCATGCTTAGAACTCCTTCTAGCTAACTGTCCTAATTTTTTGGATGAATACAATTCTAGATATAGACTTCAAGTTATCCATATTAGACTAAAAAGAGAAATGCAACATTCCAGCTTCAGTTCTACATAACTGTACTCCAAAAAGACGTCTTTAGTACTTCATAAGTACCTAAAATATCTTCTTTATGTATGGCTTTCGATGCTTTTTCACTTAAAGTAGACCAATATCTGCTCATGACACTCAAAGCATTTATAATATCAAATCTCCTACATAGATTTTTATACATTAATGTAGAGCATATATAAAGTATGTGAGTCATTCTTTTTCTCTTTCCTCTAAAAGTCTTTGGGGACATGGATTTTGTGAACACTTAGCTGTCAGTGACCAACACCATATGTTCATTTGCATCAATCCCTAAACCTATTAGTCTTGAACCTTGTTCGTAAATATTTTGCAAGCCGCAAGTGCACGGTGTTAATTCAACAGTGAGTTGAGTATTATATTCACAAGGATTGTAATCAAAAAATATATCAAATACCATAGTTCAAATAGTCCTAATTTTATTTAAAAAATCGAATGATGATTGATAAATAAAGTAGAATAAGATAAAAAATACAAAGACAAGAGTAGAGTTCTTAGAAGCAATACAACAAATACCTTATGAATAAGAAATTCTAGAGGAATGACTCAATTATCACATATGTTCTTCCTTTCAAAACATACCAATTCAAGTTAACAACACATGTAAGTTAAGAATTTCTAAACTCATGAATTCCCTCTCTTGAGTGTCGAATTGACTGTGAGTTCCAATATTAAGTTTATTATCTTTATAAAAATTCAAGAATAAAACTTTATAAAAGTACAATAAATTCTTCTTCAAAACTTCAAAGGTTTTATTAGCTTCTCAACTCTATGATTCCTAGGTTGTGTTATCCTTATGCTCATGTATAATCTTCTCTTTCTTGAGTATCGAATCTCATACATCAAATAATCTCAATTAATGGTCAAATAATCAAGATGTAATACTAAGCAAGATAACACAAACAAGATAAATAATTTGAACTAATATTGATTGGAACTCAATACATAGGATCAAATAAGGTTACATCATCCTCTGTAAAAAAAAGTTTAATTCATCATGGATGATAAAACTTCAAGAAATACATAAGAAATAACATGAAAATTGTTCACTAATTTTTGAAGTGAGATGAATAGTTGAAACTCTCATTGTCTCCAAGAATGTCTTCCTTGGTTGATGTAAATCTTCTCTTCAACTTCTCAAGATGATTACTCCATTTTCTTCTCTCAAAAGTCTTTCAAAAACCCACAAAATCATCCTTCTTCTTGGTCCCCCCCCCCCATTTTATCTCACTTCTTAGCAAGTTGTAGCCCCTATATTCCTTAGCCATCTTATCTCCCCCTTCTAAGCCATCATTTCTCTTCTTTTAGTCTCATTTTTCTTCCTTTTCTGACATACTTTTTAGCCCCTAAAATCTCCTTCAAGTGTGTCCCATCATATCTCCTTAAAATCAGGTGATAAGAGAAATATACCATGGGCAAAAAATGTGAGCATGCTGCGACATATGTGGATAAACTTCTAAGCATGCCGCGGTATAGTATCTCTTTGCCATGGCATGCTTTTTGTGTTACGGCATGCTTGCGGCCTAAAGCTCACTGCACTGGCATGCTGCAGCATACGCCTTATATGTCACGGCATGCACCTTTATGCTTGCTTTTCTTTATTTTTAGGCCATGCCACGGCATGGAATAACTGTGTCATGGCACACCTTCGTCTTTTTTATATTTTTGGCTTGTTTTGTCCTTTATTTTCCTTCTAAGCTTGCATTTTGGAGAGTTGTTCAACAATGCATCAAAACAAGCATAAAAGCTAGAATTGCTTGAGATCAACCAAATAATTAGTTTAGAAGTACTTAATTTATTGGTATAAAACCAACTTATCAAATACCTACAAACTTGAAGATTTGCTTGTCCTCAAGCATCAAACATGAATTCTCAATAATAACCCCTCTATAAATCAGGTTACCAAAGTTAAGAAAGATTTTTCTAACTCCTCATCTCAAAAGATTAGAAAAATATACTAAGTTTATACATTAACATGCATATTGGTTTCATTTAACTTCATGGTCTTGTATGTGTGAGTGTGAAAGTAGTAGTTTATCAACTTGCATTTATCATCTAGATAGGTTTATAAAGTTAACTACACCTATTTGGTCTAATTTTGAAGTGCTTACCAAACTCTATAGGCTTGTTTTTCACACTAATCTCCACTAAGGTAGGTAGATTATAGCATCAAAGATCAAAAGGACTTCTAAAGCTTGTATTGTGAGGCTTGAATAATGGTGGAAAAATATAAAAAAATATAGCTAAAAATCACCCATTTTACGCAATCATATTAGAATCTTTATGAACGAGCACCAACTTTTCCATCAATCCCTTTATTTTTCTTTATTAAACATCCCATTTTTCTTCTTTTTGATCTTGGATAACCCCCTAACTTATTTCTTTTATTTTATGCAATGGGGGTGTATTTATTTTAGGGAGTTCAAATCATTTAGGGAGTTCAAATCATACACCTTAATTTATAATCTCTTCATTTTCATCTTTTTCAATTTTTTCTTCTCTTTATTTTTATTTTTTTAATACAACAATTCATTCAAAAATGATTGTGTAAATGAGAAGAAAGAGGGTCAAAAATTGAAATTTTTCATAATGCTCGATAATGTGTATGGGGTGTCTAAAGAATAGTTCAAGTATAAGTTGGTTTCAAATGCTCAAATGGTCCAAAAATGGCCTAAATCATCTCCCTATTGTACCACCTAGGATTTTACCTCGACTAGTGATCAAACAAGTTTTGGAGGTTGGAGGGATCATTTAAGAAATAATTAGGCCTTCTAAACTATCTCTAAATAATTAAATGTAACTCAACAAACTACTTAGTGTATCAAAATTCACAAGACCTCATAAAGAAAATAAAATTATTTTTTTATATTTAGACACGTAAACAAACGTACATATTCTAATATTCACTTTTTTCAAACATGCACATAGTTCATCACTAAACTTGACAATTAATAAACTAAACAAGTCAATGAGCTAAACTCAACAAGCTACAAACAAGCATTAAACTTCTCAAGCAATAAGCAATTATCCTAAACTTTTGAACTCCCCCCAAACTTAATATAAGCATTGTCCTCAATGATAGAAAAAATTATAAAATAAGAGGACTTTCCTGAAAAGGGAGTGTACCTATTGCCTAGCTCAGACCAT
Organism: Paulownia fortunei; assembly: GCA_019321725.1. Classification (NCBI taxonomy): domain Eukaryota; kingdom Viridiplantae; phylum Streptophyta; class Magnoliopsida; order Lamiales; family Paulowniaceae; genus Paulownia; species Paulownia fortunei. Next base: position 14,221,582 of record CM033114.1, read on the forward strand.
GATGGAAAGGTCCCCATCATCCCTAGAATTGGGACGAAGGCCCCTTTTTGGGATCAAATTCTTTTCATAGAGCTTGTGGTATCTCTCCTCTACCTCGACACTCACAAAGTGCTTTTTGTCGAATAAAGCAGCAACCGTGGTCTTGCCTTTTCATATTGATTTCTTTGGGGCCGTATTGCAAATTTGGCAAAAAATTGGTTGAAATTCGAGTGAGTGAAAAATTTCCAAAACTAAGTTTTCTAGGTTGGATTCTCAAAAATCCATCGATTGATTTGATTATAAGTGAGTTAATAAGACGAAATATGATATAATGTACTTTCTAACTGGTTTAGAATACAAGAATTTAGTGGAAATTGAGGAATGGGTGTTTGGAGTTTGAGAGAAAATGAATTTTATTTAGAAGAGTTATGAAGAAATGAGGTTTTCTTTTGGATTTAAAACCTTGCTATACACACATGTCGTGGCATGCTCTAGGCTAAAATTACCAGTTGACTCGCATGCCGCGGCATACTCCAGGCCAAAATGCCATGGTATGCACGCAGCATGCTAGCTATTGGACTAGTATGTTGTGGCATACACCTTATATGTCGCTTAATGCTCTTTTTTTCTAGCAATTTTTGAATTTTCAGCCTTTAACTTGCAAAAATGAATAAAAGATCAAGAAACAATTACTATGATATAAAATAACAATATAAGAACAACAAGAAATAAAGTAACACACACAAAACAAGAAAAGAAAGCTTGGGATGCCTCCCAAGAAGCACTTCATTTAAACTCTTTAGCTAGACCGAAACTAAATACCTTAGGTTACTTCTCCAAGTGGAAGATTAGACATCTTCCAAAAAAAAATTCCATAATAATGATTCAACCTTTGTCCATTGACATGAAATAATGTGTTGTGTTACCTTTGAGCTCAACCACCCCAAATGGAAATGTCTTGTTGACAATGAAAGATCAGACTATCTAGATTTCAATTTTTGCAAAAAAAAAAATAATCTAAAATTCAAAAGCAACACAAGTTGTCCGGGTTGAAATTTCCTTCTCAAGATCATTTTGTCATGTCATTGTTTTGTTTTTTCTTTATAAATTTAAGCATTTTCATAGGCATCAAGCCTAAATTCCTCCATTTCATTGAGTTGTAATCATTTTTTTTTTCAATTGCTATTGTATCAAAGTTTAATTGTTGCACCACCCAATATACTCTATGTTCTAGCTCAACGGGGAGGTGACAAGCTTTTTCAGAAACTATTTGATAAAGAGACATGCCTATAAGAGTTTTATATGCTATGCGGTATGCTCACAGTGCATCATCATGCTTATGTGTCCAATCCTTTTGATTAATACTTAATTGTTTTCTCAAAGATTTGCTTTACTTCCTGATTTGAGATTTTGGCCTATCTATTTGATTGAGGATGGTATCCAAGAGCTATCTTGTGTCTTACATCATACTTAACCAAAATGTTATTAAATATTTTATTGCAAAAATAAGAACCATGATCACTTATAATTGCTCTAGGTGTGCCAAAAAGAGTGAAAATATATTTGTGTAATAATTTAAGCACTATCTTGGTATCATTAGTAGGTGTGGCAATTATTTCTATCCACTTGGAGATATAATCCACAACAACCAAAATGTATGATCGACCATTTGATGGAGGAAATAGTCCTATGAAGTCAATCCCTCAAACATCAAAGAGTCAACTTCCATTATGTTTGTGTCAAAGGAAGCCATAGCGTCTAGTAATTGTTCCAACCCTTTAACACCGGTCACATGTCTACACATAAGTATAACAATTCTTAAACAAAGTTGGCCAATAAAAACCGAATTACAATACCTTAGAAGTTGTTCTTGTAGGTCCAAAATGACCACCACATGGGGATGAATGACAATGCTTTAGAATTTTATTTGTTTCCTGCATCAAAATGCATATTCGAATCATAAAATCTGAACACCTTTTGAAAACAAGGGATTATCCCATAGATATAATTTCACATCATGTAAGAATTTTTTATTTTGATGATATGTGAGGTCCGGGGGCAATAATCCACCTACAAGATAATTCACAAAATCTAAATACCAATGTAAATTATCTTTGATTGCTAAAATAAACTCATTTAGGGAAAATTCTTTAATTGGCCTTTCAAAGTTCTCATTTTCTACTCCAAGCTCGATAAGAGATCAACCATCACATTTTCACTTCCTTTCTTATATTTTATTTCAAGATCAAATTCTTGAAAAAAGAGTATTCAATGGATTAGCATTAGTTTTACATCCTTTTTAGCAAAAAGGTACCTAATAGAAGCATGATCGGTATAAACTATTACCTTGGTACCTACAAGATAAGCATGAAATTTATCAAATACAAAAACAATGTCTAACAACTCTTTTTCAGTGATGATGTAATTTTGTTGGGTATTTTCAAGTGTTTAGATTGCATAGTAAATAACCTTGAAAATTTTATCTCTTCTTTACCCTAACACTGTTCCAATTGCATAATCACTAGCATCACACATAAGTTCAAATGGTTGGGTCAATCTAGTACCACCAAAATAGGAGCTGAAATGAAAGCCTTCTTGATGTGATAGAAGGCCTGTAGGTAATCAACATTAAAATCAAATGGCTAATCTTTTTTCCAAAAGATTGCACAAAGATTTTACAATTTTTGAAAAAAATTTAATGAATCTTCTATAAAACCTGACATGTCCCAAAAAACTATGAATAGCTTTCACATTGATTGGTGGTAGAAGTTTTTCAATAGCAATAATTTTTCCTCGCTCTACCTCAAGTCCTTCAGAGGACACAAGGTGACCTAAAATAATACCTTCTTTTATAATAAAATGGCATTTTTTCCAATTTAAAATAAGGTTAGTCTCCTCACATCTTTGAAAAATAAGAGAAATATTATATAGACATATATCAAATGAGGAGCCAATACTAAAAATTATCCATAAAAATTTTTATTATGATTTCCACCATATCATTGAAAAATTGTCATCATGCATCTTTGAAATGTGGTTGGGGCATTGCATAATCCAAATGGCATTATTCGAAAAGCAAAAGTACCATAAGGCTTGTGAATGTTGTTTTCTCTTGGTCTTTGGGTGTTATGACAATTTGATTGCACCTCGAATAATCATTAAGAAAATAATAGTATTGATACCCTACAAGTCGGCCTAACATTTGATTAATAAATGGAAGGCAAAATGGTCTTCACAAGTAGCTTTGTTGAGTTTTCAACAATCAATACAAACTCGCCAATATGTGACTATTCTTGTTGGTATTAGTTCATTGTTATCATTTTGAATTATAGTCATACTACCCTTTTATGGAACTACTTGAACTGGACTCACCCAAGAACTATCAGAAATTGCATAAATAATTCTGGCATTCAACTATTTTAAGACTTTATTTCGTAAAATCTCTTTCATTATAGAATTTAGTCTATGTTGATGTTCAATAGATGATTTGTAAGATTCTTTCATTAAGATTTTGTGCATGACAATTGAAGGACTATTACCTTTTATATCAGAAATTGACCAATCAATAGCAGATTTATACTCTCTTAAAACACAAAGCAACTTCTCAACCTCTAAAGGAGATAGGGATGTTGAAATAATTATCAGATAAATGTTGTTAGCACCTAGAAATTTATACCGCAAATGCTCGGGAAGTGCTTTCAACTCAAGTGATATTGTTTGTTCCTTGATTGTGGTGGTATCTCCTATTGCTTCCTTGTATTTATCCTCCTTCAACTCTACCTCTCCTAATTTAAGAAAGAGCAAGTAATGCATTAAATCCTTATTATTAATATCATGGTAATTACCTTGCATTATGGAATGAACAATGTATTGCTCTAAAAGTTCAGTAGGAATTTATTTGAAAAAATGATCATGCAAGCAAGTTTCTAACATTTCAATTCTATTACAAGTATGTGGTTCCTCTTGAAACTTCAATGCACGATAAATGTTAAAACATTATTTCATCGTCATTAACTCTTTGAGTTAATTGACCATGTTGCACATCAATCAAAGCATGCATAGTAGCAATGAATGGTCGACCAAAAATTAGAGAAATTTTTTTGTCTTCCTCCATATCTAACACCACAAAATATATAGAGAATCTAAAAAACGTGATACTAGAAAGTATGTGGAAATTAAGAGGGAGAAGTAACTGAAAAAAAAACCACCAGAGTTGATGTGGCCGGATCTTCAAACTCCTCCACTAGGGAAGAGGATCTTGAAAAATTTGTTCCTAGAAATTAGCCTAGCTATCAGGAGAAACGTTTAGAGCTTGAACAGATTGGTCAAGTCCCTAACTCAGTGGGTTTGATGGGGGATCACATAGAGACTCTCGCAAAGTTTAATATGGTAAGTTCCAAGTCTTTTGCTCCTATTCAAAATTTTAATAGATTTCAAATACTAGCTGAGAAATCAGAGGAATTATTAAATTCTAATCCAGAGAAGGTTGATCGTTTGAATAAAAGTCCATATGTACCTATTAATGATATTCTGCCCTAGCAAATAGCATCTACTACTATGGAGAATATGGAGGAGGAATTGGAAATTTCTAATTTGAATAACCAACATGAGGATATCACGGATGATTTAAATTGTCATGTGAATCATTTTGATTGCAACTTGGAATTTTCCTAGTGGAGATCAATTTACTGAAATTAACAATCAACGATTGGTTCCTGCTAATAATTATGAGGCTAAATTAAATGAGGCAATTAGTGTTGGCAAGTATAGACGTGGTTCTTCTTTGGATAGAGGTAATCCACAAAAGAAGGAAAGTCAAGCTATTGTAATAAGCTCCATCCAGACTAGGCTGATGACGAGGTCTTCTATTCACTTATTTCACTAATTGTTTCCATATAGATTTTAGTTTGGAATATTCATGGTATAGGAAATAAATCCTCACAAAACATCATTCAACCATTGAAACAGACTTGGAAAGCTGACATTTTGGTCCTCCTTAAATCAATAACACCTCTTTAAGTGAGAAATAAGCTTTTACAAAAAATAGGGTTTGATCATGTGATTTCGAATTTTACCAAATAAATTGGTATTTTTTTAATAATGAAATTTTAGCTACATCGTTGATTAATCAAGAATAGTCTCTTATCTTACATATCCGTAATCATTAATCAGGATATGATTTTTTTGGGACCTTTGTATATGTTAAATGTACTAAGCTGGAAAGACGAGAACTTTGGGATGGCCTCCATTCTTGTATACCTGCTACCCTATGGATAATTGGAGGGAAGTTTAAAATGCTATTCTTAATCTTCATGAGTGTAAAGATAGAGCAACTCCAAAACTTCGATCTATGGAATTTGGACATGATATTCTGACTATAGCTTGACTGATGTTGGATTTGAATGAATAATTTACACATGGACTAACTTTAAACTATGGGAAATGCTGGACAAAATTCTTTTATCGGTAGAATGGCATGATCATTTCCCTTCTCCAAAAGTTCATCACTTAGCTTGGTCAGGGTCTGATTATTGCCCTTGTTTCGGTTGAAGATTATGCTTGTAAAGGTTCTTCCACATTTTATTTCCAACAAATGTGGTTTATGCCTAAAAACAATTCATAAGATAGTTAAGAACAATTGGGAGGCTCTTGTGTAATTGGTTGGACTAATTAAATTGTGAGAAAATCTAATTCGTTGGTGGAATTGGGCGATATTTTGCAATATATTGGATCATATTAAGGCTTTGGAGGAGGAGGACATGGAAAGCAGAATCTCTCTTAGATAGTAACCGACAGAGGCACACCTTATTAATCTAAAGAGAGCTAATGCCATTCTAATTAACAATCTTGCAATTGAAGAGGACTTTTGGCTTTAGAAAGCTTGCTGCAAATGGGTAGTTGAGGGTGAAAGAAATACGAAGTACTTTCATAATTATGTGAAGAAAAAAAGGAGCAAGTTTTATATCCATCAAATTCAAGTGGGAGGTTATAGTGCACCAAATGTAGTACGTGCACCCCAAATGATGATCTGCTACTTTTCATCACTCCTCCACCGGTTGAGGAACCTACAAAATAGACGCTGGGTTGGCCCGATGTAATATCTCCGACACTCAAGTCAGTTGTGCACTTGGATAACCGAAGTGGTTAACTACCATCCAGAAACTGACCATGAGTCAATAAGAGTTAGGAATAAGCTACATCAAAGGAATGCCAAAGCTTTTAGAAATACGACATAATAGATCAGGTACAGAAAACCTAAGCCCCACTTCTAACTGATCTACAAAAAAAGTGACATAGCCAGGAGGAGGGTTGTGAGGTCTATTATTTAGACTCGGGAGAGCTATATCAAATTCCTCACGAATTCCTACGTTCTCCCTAAGATTAATTAAACTAGATTCTGAAAGGGTGGAAGCATGAGTTATATAAGAAGGGTGATTGTTTGGGTTAGCTATCCTGATCTCAAGAGGATGATGACTGGATAACTCACACACTAACACGACGGCAAAAATAGTAGGGGAAAGGTAAGAAAGAATGAATGAAATAGGTTCAAAGGATTTAGGAAAAATGGACATCTAAGAACAAATTGAGCCTAAAAAAGAGAATTTAAAGAAGAAAATAAAAGATGAGAAGAAGAAGGAAATAGCAAAGGTAAGTGCACTTACTTGGACTACTGAAGAAAAGAGGGAGAAAGATACCCGAGAAGTAGGATGCTCGCCGGACAAAGGGGTAAGGCATAAAGAGAGAAAAAGTGGGATAGTGAAAAGGTTGGACCCCTTTTATAGAAAAAGGAAGGTAAGCCAAGAAGACAGAACTCTGGCCATAGATTGTAGGACAAGGACACATGTGTGGAGGGATGAAGAAAGTTAAATGAAAGGACAAGGCATTTAATTAAAGCAATTATGGGCGCGAAATCCTAAGAGTCCAGAAATTGAAAAGAGAAAGTCGTATGTCAGCCCTAACCTCCAAACTCAGGGCAATTTAGTACTCTATCTAACCTTCAAGACTTCAGGTCAGAAAGAGTAGGAGGGATTAGTTGATATGGAGTAAGTCAGGACTAATTTATATGGCTGGAACTAGTGACTAGGGAAAGAGTGAAATCGAGTTAGTGATATCTTATCATGAATAAGCACGGGTAACTAGCTGGCCGCTAGCTCAATATGTAAGCTAGGAATACGCATGACCTGTCATATGTGTGGTTTGAGCATCCGTGACCTACTACATGCATGACCTACTACATTGCATGAGCTACTACATGTGTTGCATGAGCTACATATTGCATAACCTACTACATGTGTTGCATGAGCTACATTTTTCATGACCTACCATCATGACAGGGTAGATCATACCTCCCGGATGGACTCACGCCTTCCAGGTCAGGCCAGATCACGCGGAATAATGGAATAAAATGGTTATTGTGGGAAATGATAGGGAATCTTATTTAGGGTAAATCAAGGGAGATAATGACGTGTATAAGAGGCAGTTATAACAAATTGAGGTCCAAAATCTCCATTCTACCCCTATTTTGACATCTATAAGTAAGAGGATTTACTTCAGAAAGTGGGTTGCATTCTTCATATCTAATACACATATTCTCTGCATGCTAAAGTACACCAATCAAATCAATAAATTACTCATATTAAATAAAAATAATAATACAAATCTAAAATATACACTAATAGAAGTTTATTTCCTAAATCATAATTTTATCAACTACTTATATAAAATATACATTGTAAATAAATAATAAATATTTTTGTTCACATGCACTATTTAAATAAATAAAATAACATATACTACTTACGTACGCCATTCAAATAAAAAATTACTCATACTAAATAAATAAGATACTCATAAAATATACTATTTTTTAGTTATATTATAATATAACTAAAATACTATTTTTCAAAATAAGATAATACAATGCAAGAAAATACACTTTGTAACTTGAAATTTTCAAAAAATTAAAACACAAATTAAAATATATAATATATATATTTTTTAAATTATAAATTTTATTTTGACTACTCAAGGCATATAAATAGTAAATAAATAATAAATAATTTTTCACATACACCATTTAAATAAATAAAATACTTATATTAAATATAATTATAAATAAAATCACAAAATTTCAATATTGAACAACATCCTAAATATACACTACTTTACATACACCATTCAAATCAATAAATTGCTCATACAAAATAAATAAAATACTCACAGAATATACTATTTTTTAGATACATTGAAATGTAACTACAACACTATTTTTCAAAATAAACTTGAAATTTTCAAAAAATTAAAATAGAAAATAAAATATACGATATATACATTTTATAAATTATAAATTTTATTTTGATTACTCATAGAATATACATAGTAAATAAATAATAAATAGTTGTTCACATACACCATTTAAATAAATAAAATACTTATATTAAATATAATGATAAATAAAATTATTAAATTTCATATTGAACAAAATCCTAAATATGAAGTGCACCAATCAAATCAATAAATTACTCATATTAAATAAAAATAATAATAAAATGCTAAGATATACACTAAGAGAAGTTTATTTCCTAAATCATTATTTTATCAACTACTATATAAAATATACATTGTAAATAAATAATAAATATTTTTGTTCACATGCACAAATAAATAAAATGATATAGACTACTTACGTACACCATTCAAATCAATAAATTACTCATACTAAATAAATAAAATAATCATAGAATATACTATTATTTAGTTATATTGTAATGTAACTAAAATACTATTTTTCAAAATAATAATACAATGTAAGAAAATACACTTTGTAACTTCAAATTTTCAAAAAATTAAAACATAAATTAAAATATATAATATATACATTTTTTAAATTATAAATTTTATTTTGACTACTCAAGGCATATACATAGTAAAAAAATAATAAATAATTTTTCACATACACCATTTAAATAAATAAAATACTTATATTAAATATAATTATAAATAAAATCACAAAATTTCAATATTGAACAACATCCTAAATATACGCTACTTTACATACACCATTCAAATCAATAAATTGCTCATACAAAATAAATAAAATACTCACAGAATATACTATTTTTTAGATACATTGAAATGTAACTACAACACTATTTTTCAAAATAAACTTGAAATTTTCAAAAAATTAAAATAGAAAATAAAATATACGATATATACATTTTATAAATTATAAATTTTATTTTTATTACTCATAGAATATACATAGTAAATAAATAATAAATGGTTGTTCAGATACACCATTTAAATAAATAAAATACTTATATTAAATATAAGTATAAATAAAATTATTAAATTTTATATTGAACAAAATCCTAAATATAAAGTGCACCAATCAAATTAATAAATTACTCATATAAAATAAAAATAATAATAAAATGCTAAAATATACACTAAGAGAAGTTTATTTCCTAAATCATAATTTTATCAACTACTTATATAAAATATACATTGTAAATAAATAATAAATATTTTTGTTCACATGCACTATTTAAATAAATAAAATGATATAGACTACTTACATACACCATTCAAATCAATAAATTACTCATACTAAATAAATAAAATACTCATAGCATATACTATTTTTAGTTATATTATAATGTAACTAAAATACTATTTTTCAAAATAAAATAAAACAATGCAAAAAAATACAATTTGTAACTTGAAATTTTGAAAAAAATTAAAACACAAATTAAAATAATTAATATATACATTTTTTAAATTATAAATTTTATTTTGACTACTCAAGGCATATGCATAGTAAATAAATAATAAGTACTTGTTCACTTACACCATTTAAATAAATAAAATACTTATATTAAATATAATTATAAATAAAATCACAAAATTTCAATAGGGAACAACATCCTAAACATACACTACTTTACATGCACCATTGAAATCAATAAATTGCTCGTACAAAATAAAATAAAATGCTCACAAAATATACTATTTTTTAGATATGTTGAAATGTAACTAAAATACTATTTTTCAAATTAAACTTGAAAGTTTCAAAAAATTAAAACACAAAATAAAATATATACAATATATACATTTTTTAAATTATAAATTTTATTTTCATTACTCATAGAATATACATAGTGAATAAATAATAAATAGTTGTTCACATACACCATTTAAATAAATAAAATACTTATATTAGATATAATAATAAATAAAATTATAAAATTTCATATTGAAGAAAATCCTAAATATAAAGTCCACAAATCAAATAAATAAATTACTCATATTAAATAAAATAATAATAAAATGCTAAAATATACACTAAGAGAAGTTTAGTTCCTAAATCATAATTTTATCAACTACTTATATAAATAGATATTGTAAATAAATAATGAATATTTTTGTTCACAAGCACTATTTAAATAAATAAAATGTTATACACTACTTACGTACACCATTTAAAATAGTAAATTACTCATACGAAATAAATAAAATACTCACAGAATATACTATTTTTTAGATATATTGAAATGTAACTAAAATACTATTTTTCAAATTAACTTGAAAGTTTCAAAAAATTAAAACAGAAAATAAAATATACAATATATACGTTTTTTAAATTATAAATTTTATTTTGATTGCTCATAGAATATACATAGTAAGTAAATAATAAATAGTTGTTTGCATAAACCATTTATATCAGTAAATTAGTCATACTAAATAAATAAAATACTCACAAAATACACTATTTTTTAGATATATTTTATTGTAACTAAAATACTATTTTTCAAAATAAACTTAAAAGTTTAAACAAATTAAAACACAAAATAAAATATACAATATATATATTTTTTAAATTATAAATTTTATTTTTATTACTCATAGAATATACATAGTAAATAAATAATAAATAGTTGTTCACATACACCATTTAAACAAATAAAATACTTGTATTGAACATAATGATAAAGAAAATTATTAAATTTCATATTGAACAAAATCCTAAATATAAAGTGCACCAATCAAATTAATAAATTACTCATATTAAATAAAAATAATAATAAAATGCTAAAATATACATTAAGAGAAGTTTATTTCCTAAATCATAATTTTATAAACTACTTATATAAAATATACATTATAAATAAATAATAAATATCTTTGTTCACATGCACTACTTAAATAAATAAAATGATATAGACTACTTACGTGTACCATTCAAATCAATAAATTATTCATACTAAATAAATAAAATACTCATACATTATATTATTTTTAGTTATATTATAATGTAACTAAAATACTATTTTTAAAATAAAATAATACAATGCAACAAAATGCAATTTGTAACTTGAAATTTTGAAAAAATTAAAACACAAATTAAATTATTTAATATATATATTTTTTAAATTATAAATTTTATTTTGACTACTCAAGCATATACATAGTAAATAAATAAAAAATACTTCTTTTTCACTTGCACCATTTAAATAAATAAAATACTTATATTAAATATGATTACAAAGAAAATCACAAAATTTCAATATTGAACAACATCCTAAATATACACTATTTTACATACACCATTCAAATCAATAAATTGCTCATACAAAATAAATAAAATACTCACAGAATATGCTATTTTTTAGATATATTCAAATGTAACTAAAATATTATTTTGCAAAATAAACTTGAAATTTTCAAAAAATTAAAAACAAAAGAAAATATACAAATAATACATTACTTAAATTATAAATTTTATTTTGATTACTCATAGAAGATACATAGTAAATAAATAATAAGTAGTTGTTCACAAACACCATTTAAACAAATAAAATACTTATATTAAATATAATGATAAATAAAATTATAAAATTTCATATTGAACAAAATTCGAACTATAAAGTGCACCAATCAAATCATATAATTACTCATATTAATTAAAAAAATAATAAAATATACACTAAGAGAAGTTTATTTCCTAAATCCTAATTTTTTCTCAGCTACTTATACAAAATATACATAGTAAATATAATAATAATACTTGTTCACATACACCATTTAAATAAATAAAATACTTATATTAAATAAAATTATAATTAAAATCACAAAAATTCATTTGAACAAAATCCTAAAAATAAACTACTTTACATACACCATTCAAATCCACAATTACTCATACAAAATAAATAAAATACTCACAAAATATATTATTTTTTAGATATTGAAATGTAACTAAAATACTATTTTGCAAAATAAACCTGAAATTTTCAAAAATTAAAACACAAAATAAAATATACAATATATACATTTTTTAAATTATAAATTTTATTTTGATTACTCATAGAATATACATAGTAAATAAATAATAAATAGTTGTTCACATACATCATTTAAATAAATATTGAACAAAATCCTAACTATAAAGTGCACCAATCAAATCAATAAATTACCCATATTAAATAAAATAATAATAAAATATTAAAATATACCCTAAGAGAAGTTTATATCCTGAATCATACTTTTATCAACTACTTAATAAAATATACATTGTAAATAAATAATAAATATTTTTGTTTACATGCACTATTTAAATAAATAAAATGATATAGACTACTTACGTATACCATTCAAATCAATAAATTATTCATACTAAATAAATAAAATACTCATAAATATACTATTTTTAGTTATATTATAATGTAACTTAAATACAATTTTTTAAAAAAAATAATACAATGCAACAAAATACAATTTGTAACTTGAAATTTTGAAAAAATTAAAACATAAATTAAAATATTTAATATATATATTTTCTAAATTATAAATTTTATTTGAGTACTCATAGAATATACATAGTAAATAAATAATAAATAGTTGTTCACATACACCATTTAAATAAATAAAATACTTATGTTGAATATAATGATAAATAAAATTATAAAATTTCATATTGAACAAAATCCTAACTATAAAGTGCACCAATCAAATCAATAAATTACTCATATTAAATAATAAAATAATAAAATATACACTAAGAGAAATTTATTTCCTGAATCATACTTTTATAAACTACTTATATAAAATATACATTGTAAATAAATAATAAATATTTTTGTTACCATGCACTACTTAAATAAATAAAATGATATATAGACTGCTTACGTACACCATTCAAATCAATAAATTACTCATACTAAAATAAAATACTCATAGAATATACTATTTTTGGTTATATTATAATGTAACTAAAATACTATTTTTTAATAAAATAATACAATGCAAGAAAATACAATTTGTAACTTGAAATTTTGAAAAAATTAAAACACAAATTAAAACATTTAATATATATATTTTTTAATTGATAAATTTTATTTTGATTACTCATAGAATATACATAGTAAATAAATAATAAATAGTTGTTCACATACACCATTTAAATAAATAAAATACTTATATTGAATACAATGATAAATAAAATTAAAATTTCATATTGAAGAAAATCCTAACTATAAAGTGCACCAATCAAATTAATAAATTACCCATATTAAATAAAAATAATAACAAAATGCTAAAATATACACTAAGAGAAGTTTATTTCCTGAATCATACTTTTATCAACTACTTATATAAAATATACATTGTAAACAAATAATAAATATTTTTGTTCACATGCACTATTTAAATAAATAAAATGATATAGACTACTTACGTACACCATTCAAATCAATAAATTACTCATACTAAATAAATAAAATGCTCATAGAATATACTATTTTTAGTTATGTTATAATGTAACTAAAATACTATTTTTCAAAATAAAATAATACAATGCAAGAAAATACAATTTGTAACTTGAAATTTTGAAAAAATTAAAACACAAAATAAAATATTTAATATATACATTTTTTAAATTATAAATCTTATTTTGACTACTCAAGGCATATACATAGTAAATAAATAATAAATACTTTTTCACTTGCACCATTTAAATAAATAAATTACTTATATTAAATATATTTACAAATAAAATCACAAAATTTCAATATTGAACAACATCCTAAATATACACTACTTTACATACACCATTCAAATCAATAAATAACTCATACAAAATAAATAAAATACTCACAGAATATACTATTTTTTAGATATATTGAAATGTAACTAAAATACTATTTTGCAAAATAAACTTGAAATTTTCAAAAAATTAAAACACAAAATAAAATATACAATATATACATTTTTTAAATTATAAATTTTATTTTGATTACTCATAGAATATACATAGTAAATAAATAATAAACAGTTGTTCGCATACACTATTTAAATAAAGAAAATACTTATATTAAATATAATGATAAATAAAATTATAAAATTTAATACTGAACAAAATCCTAAATATAAAGTGCACCAATCAAATCAATAAATTACTCAAATTAAATAAAAATAATAAGAAAATGCTAAAATTTACACTAAAACAAGTTTATTTCATAAATCGTAATTTTGTCAACTACTTATATAAAATATACATTGTAAATAAATAATAAATATTTTTGTTAACATGCACGATTTAAATAAATAAATAATAAATACTTGTTCACACACACCATTTAAATAAACAAAATACTTATATTAAATCTAATTATAAATAAAATCACAAAATTTCAATATGCAACAACATCCTAATATACACTACTTTACATGCACCATTGAAATCAATAAATTACTCATACAAAATAAATACAATGTTCACAAAATATACTATTTTTCAAAATAAACTTGAAATTTTCAAAAATTGAAAACACAAAATAAAATACAATATATACATTTTTTAAATTATAAAATTATTTTGATTACTCATAGAGTATACATAGTAAATAAATAATAAATGGTTGTTCACATACACCATTTAAATCAATAAAATACTTGTATTAAATATAAGGATAAATAAAATTATAAAATTTAATACTGAACAAAATCCTAATATAAAGTGCACCAATCAAATCAATAAATTACTCAAATTAAATAAAAATAATACTAAAATGCTAAAATATACACTAACAGAAGTTTATTTCTCAAATCGTAATTTTATCAACTACTTATATAAATTATACATTGTAAATAAGTAATAAATATTTTTGTTTACATGCACTATTTAAATAAATAAAATGATATAGACCACTTACGCACACCATTCAAATCAATAAATTACTCATAATAAATAAATTAAATACTCACAGAATATAGTATTTTTTAGATATATTGAAACGTAACTAAAATACTATTTTTCAAAATAAACTTGAAAGTTTCAAAAAATTAAAACAGAAAATAAAATATAAAATATATACATTTTTTAAATTATAAAATTTATTTTGATTACTCATAGAATATACATAGTAAATAAATAATAAATAGTTGTTCACATACACCATTTAAATAAATAAAATACCTATATTAAATATAATGATAAATAAAATTATAAATTTGATATTGAACAAAATCCTAAAATAAAGTGCACCAATCAAATCAATAAATTACTCATATTAAATAAAAATAATAATAAAATACTAAAATTTACACTAAAACAAGTTTATTTCATAAATCGTAATTTTGTCAACTACTTATATAAAATATACATTGTAAATAAATAGTAAATATTTTTGTTAACATGCACTATAAAAATAAATAAATAATAAATACTTGTTCACATACACCATTTAATAAACAAAATACTTATATTAAATGTAATTATATATAAAATCACAAAATTTCAATATGGAACAACATCCTAATATACACTACTTTACATGCACCATTGAAATCAATAAATTACTCGTACAAAATAAATACAATGTTCACAAAATATACTATTTTTCAAAATAAACTTGAAATTTTCAAAAAATGAAAACACAAAATAAATATACAATATATATATTTTTTAAATTATAAAATTTATTTTGATTACTCATAGAGTATACATAGTAAATAATAATAAATGGTTGTTCACATACACCATTTAAATCAATAAAATACTTGTATTAAATATAAGGATAAATAAAATTATAAAATTTAATACTGAACAAAATCCTAATATAAAGTGCACCAATCAAATCAATAAATTACTCAAATTAAATAAAAATAATACTAAAATGCTAAAATATACACTAACAGAAGTTTATTTCTCAAATCGTAATTTTATCAACTACTTATATAAATTATACATTGTAAATAAGTAATACATATTTTTGTTTACTTGCACTATTTAAATAAATAAAATGATATAGACTACTTACGCACACCATTCAAATCAATGAATTACTCATACTAAATAAATTAAATACTCACAGAATATAGTATTTTTTAGATATATTGAAACGTAACTAAAATACTATTTTTCAAAATAAACTTGAAAGTTTCAAATAATTAAAATAGAAAATAAAATATAAAATATATACATTTTTTAAATTATAAAATTTATTTTGATTACTCATAGAATATACATAGTAAATAAATAATAAATAGTTGTTCCCATACACCATTTAAATAAATAAAATACCTATATTAAATATAATGATAAATAAAATTATAAAATTTGATATTGAACAAAATCCTAATATAAAGTGCACCAATCAAATCAATAAATTACTCATATTAAATAAAAATAATAATAAAATGCTAAAATTTACACTAAGAGAAGTTTATTTCATAAATCGTAATTTTGTCAACTACATATATAAAATATACATTGTAAATAAATAATAAATATTTTTGTTAACATTCACTATTTTAATAAATAAATAATAAATACTTGTTCACATACACCATTTAAATAAACAAAATACTTATATTAAATGTAATTATATATAAAATCACAAAATTTCAATATGGAACAACATCCTAATATACACTACTTTACATGTACCACTGAAATCAATAAATTACTCATACAAAATAAATTCAATGTTGACAAAATATACTATTTTTCAAAATAAACTTGAAATTTTCAAAAAATGAAAACACAAAATAAATATACAATATATACATTTTTTAAATTATAAAATTTATTTTGATTACTCATAGAATATACATAGTAAATAAATAATAAATAGTTGTTCACATACACCATTTAAATAAATAAAATACTTGTATTAAATATAATGATAAATAAAATTATTAAAATTTCATATTAAACAAAATCCTAAATATAAAGTAGAAAAATCAAATCAATATACTACTCATATTAAGTAAAAATAATAATAAAATGCTAAAATTTAGACTAAGACAAGTTTATTTCCTACATCATAATTTTATCAACTACTTATATAAAATATACATTGTAAATGAATAATAAATATTTTTCTTCACATGCACTATTTAAATAAATAAAATGATATCGACTACTTACGTACACCATTCAAATCAATACAATACTCATACTAAATAACTAAAATACTCATAGAATATATTATTTTTTAGTTTATTATAATGTAACTAAAATACTACTTTTCAAAATAAAATAATACAATGCAAGAAAATACAATTGGTAACTTGAAATTTTCAAAAAATTAAAACACAATAAAATATACAATATATATATTTTTTAAATTATAAATTTTATTCATAGAATATGCATAGTAAATGAAAGATAAAAACTTGTTCACATACACCAATTAAATAAAGAAAAAACTTATATTAAATATAATGATTAATAAAATTATAAAATTTCATATTGAACAAAATCCTAAATATAAAATACACAAATCAAATCAATAAATTACTCATATTAAATAAAACAATAATAAAATGCTAAAATATACACTAAGAGAAGTTTATTTCCTATATCATAATTTTATCAACTACTTATATAAAATATACATTATAAATAAATAATAAATATTTTAGTTCACATGCACTATTTTAGTAAATAAAATGATATAGACTACTTACGTACACTATTTAAATCAATAAATTACTCATACCAAATAACTAAAATACTCATAAAATATATTATTTTTTAGTTTATTATAATGTGACTGAAATACTATACATTCAAAGTAAAATAATACAATGTAAGAAAATACAATTTGTGACTTGAAACTTTCATAACATTAAAAGACATTAAAATATACAATTTATACATTTTTTAAATTATAAACTTTATTCAAAGAAAATGCATTGTAAATAAAAGATAAATATTTGTTCACATACACCAATTAAATAAAAAAATACTTATATTAAATATAATGATTAATAAAATTATAAAATTTCATATTGAACAAAATCCTAAATATAAAGTACACAAATCAAATCAATAAATTACTCATATTAAATAAAAAAATAATAAAATGCTAAAATATACGCTAAGAGAAGTTTATTTCCTAAATCATAATTTTATCAACTACTTATATAAAATATACATTGTAAATAAATAATAAATATTTTTCTTCACATGCACAATTTAAATAAATAAAATGATATAGACTACTTACGTACACCACTCAAATCAATAAATTACTCATACTAAATAAATTAAATACTCACAGAATATAGTATTTTTTAGATATATTGAAACGTAACTAAAATACTATTTTTCAAAATAAACTTGAAAGTTTCAAAAAATTAAAACACAAAATAAAATATAAAATATAAACATTTTTTAAATTATAAAATTTATCTTGATTACTCATAGAATATACATAGTAAATAAATAATCTTTAGTTGTTGACATACACCATTTAAATAAATAAAATACTTGTATTAAATATAAGGATAAATAAAATTATAAAATTTCATATTGAACAAAATCCTAAATATAAAGTACACAAATCAACTCAATATACTACTCATATTAAATAAAAATAATAATAAAATGCTAAAATTTACACTTAGACAAGTTTATTTCCTACATCATAATTTTATCAACTACTTATATAAAATATACATTGTAAATAAATAATAAATATTTTTGTTCACATGCAATATTTAAATAAATAAAATGATATAGACTATTTACGTACACCATTCAAATCAATAAATTACTCATAGTAAATAAATAAAACACTTATATAATATATTATTTTTTAGTTTTATTATAATGTAACTAAAATACTATTTTTCAAAATAAAATGATACAATGCAAGAAAATACACTTTGTAAATTGAAATTTTTAAAAAATTAAAACACAAATTAAAATATATAATATATATAATTTATAAATTATAAATTTTATTTTGACTACTCAAGGAATATACATAGTAAATAAATAATAATTACTTGTTCACATACACTATTTAAATAAATAAAATACTTATATTAAATATAATGATAATTAAAATTATAAAATTTCATATTGAAGAAAATCCTAAAAATAAAGTACACAAATCAAATCAATAAATACTCATATTAAATAAAAGTATAATAAAATGCTAAAATATACACTAAGAGAAGTTTATTTCCTAAATCATAATTTTATCAACTACTTATATAAAGTATATATTGTAAATAAATAATAAATATTTTTGTTCACATGCACTATTTAAATAAATAAAATGATAAGGACTACTTACGTACACCATCAAATCAATAAATTACTCATACTAAATGAATTAAACACTCACAGAATATAGTATTTTTTAGTTATATTGTAATGTAACTAAAATACTATTTTTCAAAATAAAATAATACAATGCAACAAAATACACTTTGTAAATTGAAATTTGCATAAAATTAAAACACATTAAAATATACAATATATACATTTTTAAATTAAAAATTTTATTCATAGAATATTCATAGCAAATAAAAGATAAATACTTGTTCACATGCACCATTTAAATAAATAAAATACTTATATTAAATATAATGATAATTAAAATTATAAAATTTCATATTGAAGAAAATTCTAAAAATAAAGTACACAAATCAAATCAATAAATTACTCATATTAAATAAAAGAATAATAAAATGCTAAAATATACACTAAGAGAAGTTTATTTCCTAAATCATAATTTTATCAACTACTTATATAAAGTATATATTGTAAATAAATAATAAATATTTTTGTTCACATGCACTATTTAAATAAATAAAATGATATAGACTACTTACGTACACCACTCAAATCAATAAATTACTCATACTAAATGAATTAAATACTCACAGAATATAGTATTTTTTAGATATCTTGAAACGTAACTAAAATACTATTTTTCAAAATAAACTTGAAAGTTTCAAAAAATTAAAACACAAAATAAAATATAAAATATATACATTTTTTAAATCATAAAATTTATTTTGATTACTTATAGAATATACATAGTAAATAAATAATAAATAGTTGTTCACACACACCTTTTAAATAAATAAAATACCTGTATTAAATATAATGATAAATAAAATTATAAAATTTGATATTGAACAAAATCCTAATATAAAGTGCACCAATCAAATCAATAAATTACTCATATTAAATAAAAATAATAATAAAATGCTAAAATTTACACTAAGACAAGTTTATTTCATAAATCGTAATTTTGTCAACTACTTACATAAAATATACATTGTAAATAAATAATAAATATTTGTTGTTAACATGCACTATTTAAATAAATAAATAATAAATACTTGTTCACAGACACCATTTAAATAAACAAAATACTTATATTAAATGTAATTATAAATAAAATCACAAAATTTCAATATGGAACAACATCCTAATATACACTACTTTACATACACCATTGAGATCAATAAATTAATCGTACAAAGTAAATACAATGTTCACAAAATATACTATTTTTCAAAATAAACTTGAAATTTTCAAAAAATGAAAACACAAAATAAATATACAATATATACAATTTTTAAATTATAAAATTTATTTTGATTACTCATAGAATATACATAGTAAATAAATAATAAATTGTTGTTCACATACACCATTTAAATAAATAAAATACTTGTATTAAATATAAGGATAAATAAAATTATAAAATTTCATATTGAATAAAATCCTAAATATAAAGTACAAAAATCAAATCAATATACTACTCATATTAAGTACAAATAATAATAAAATGCTAAAATTTACACTAAGGCAAGTTTATTTCCTACATCATAATTTTATCAACTACTTATATAAAATATACATTGTAAATAAATAATAAATATTTTTCTTCACATGCACTATTTAAATAAATAAAATGATATCGACTACTTACGTACACCATTCAAATCAATACAATACTCATACTAAATAACTAAAATACTCATAGAATATATTATTTTTTAGTATATTATAATGTAACTAAAATACTACTTTAAAATAAAATAATACAATGCAAGAAAATACAATTGGTAACTTGAAATTTTCAAAAAATAAAACACAATAAAATATACAATACATACATTTTTTAAATTATAAATTTTATTCATAGAATATGCATAGTAAATGAAAGATAAAAACTTGTTCACATACACCAATTAAATAAAGAAAAAACTTATATTAAATATAATGATTAATAAAATTATAAAATTTCATATTGAACAAAATCCTAAATATAAAATACACAAATCAAATCAATAAATTACTCATATTAAATAAAACAATAATAAAATGCTAAAATATACACTAAGAGAAGTTTATTTCCTAAATCATAATTTTATCAACTACTTATACAAAATATACGTTATAAATAAATAATAAATATTTTAGTTCACATGCACTATTTTAGTAAATAAAATGATATAGACTACTTACGTACACCATTTAAACAATAAATTACTCATACTAAATAACTAAAATACTCATAAAATATATTATTTTTTAGTTTATTATAATGTGACTGAAATACTATACATTCAGAGTAAAATAATACAATGTAAGAAAATACAATTTGTAACTTGAAACTTTCATAAAATTAAAACACATTAAAATATACAATTTATACATTTTTCAAATTATAAACTTTATTCATAGAAAATGCATTGTAAATAAAAGATAAATATTTGTTCACATACACCAATTAAATAAAGAAAATACTTATATAAAATATAATAATTAATAAAATTATAAAATTTCATATTGAAGAAAATCCTAAATATATAGTATACAAATCAAATCAATAAATTACTCATATTAAATAAAAAACTAATAAAATGCTAAAATATACTCTAAGAGAAGTTTATTTCCTAAATCATAATTTTATCAACTACTTATATAAAGTATACATTGTAAATAAATAATAAATATTTTTCTTCACATGCACAATTTAAATAAATAAAATGATATAGACTATTACGTACACTACTCAAATCAATAAATTACTCATACTGAATAAATTAAATACTCACAAAATATAGTATTTTTTAGATATATTGAAACGTAACTAAAATACTATTTTTGAAAATAAACTTGAAAGTTTCAAAAAATTAAAACACAAAATAAAATATAAAATATATACATTTTTTAAATTATAAAATTTATTTTGATTACTCATAGAATATACATAGTAAATAAATAATAAATAGTTGTTCACATA
The DNA here is from genome assembly GCA_019321725.1 of Paulownia fortunei. Taxonomy (NCBI): domain Eukaryota; kingdom Viridiplantae; phylum Streptophyta; class Magnoliopsida; order Lamiales; family Paulowniaceae; genus Paulownia; species Paulownia fortunei. Next base: position 14,244,126 of record CM033114.1, read on the forward strand.
CACCATTTAAATAAATAAAATACCTGTATTAAATATAATGATAAATAAAATTATAAAATTTGATATTGAACAAAATCCTAAATATAAAGTGCACCAATCAAATCAATAAATTACTCATATTAAATAAAAATAATAATAAAATGTTAAAATTTACACTAAGACAAGTTTATTTCATAAATCGTAATTTTTTCAACTACTTACATAAAATATACATTGTAAATAAATAATAAATATTTTTGTTAACATGCACTATTTAAATAAATAAATAATAAATACTTGTTCACATACACCATTTAAATAAACAAAATACTTATATTAAATGTAATTATAAATAAAATCTCAAAATTTCAATATGGAACAACATCCTAATATACACTACTTTACATGTACCATTGAAATCAATAAATTACTCGTACAAAATAAATACAATGTTGACAAAATATACTATTTTTCAAAATAAACTTGAAATATTCAAAAAATTAAAACACAAAATAAATATACAATATATACAATTTTTTAAATTATAAAATTTATTTTGATTACTCATAGAATATACATAGTAAATAAATAATAAATAGTTGTTCACATACACCATTTAAATAAATAAAATACTTGTATTAAATATAAGGATAAATAAAATTATAAAATTTCATATTGAACAAAATCCTAAATATAAAGTACACAAATCAAATCAATATACTACTCATATTAAATAAAAATAATAATAAAATGCTAAAATTTACACTAAGACAAGTTTATTTCGTACATCATAATTTTATCAACTACTTATATAAAATATACATTGTAAATAAATAATAAATATTTTTGTTCACATGCACTATTTAAATAAATAAAATGATATAGACTATTTACGTACACCATTCAAATCAATAAATTACATAGTATAATAAATAAAACACTTATATAATATATTATTTTTTAGTTTTATTATAATGTAACTAAAATACTATTTTTCAAAATAAAATGATACAATGCAAGAAAATACACTTGTAAATTGAAATTTTTAAAAATAAAACACATATTAAAATATATAATATATATAATTTATAAATTATAAATTTTATTTTGACTACTCAAGGAATATACATAGTAAATAAATAATAAATACTTGTTCACATACACTATTTAAATAAATAAAATACTTATATTAAATATAATGATAATTAAAATTATAAAATTTCATATGAAGAAAATCCTAAAAATAAAGTACACAAATCAAATCAATAAATTACTTATATTAAATTAAAGAATAATAAAATGCTAAAATATACACTAAGAGAAGTTTATTTCCTAAATCATAATTTTATCAACTACTTATATAAAATATATATTGTAAATAAATAATAAATATTTTTGTTCACATGCACTATTTAAATAAATAAAATGATATAGACTACTTACGTACACCACTCAAATCAATAAATTACTCATACTAAATAAATTAAATACTCACAGAATATAGTATTTTTTAGATATATTGAAACGTAACTAAAATACTATTTTTCAAAATAAACTTGAAAGTTTCAAAAAATTAAAACACAAAATAAAATATAAAATATATACATTTTTTAAATTATAAAATTTATTTTGATTACTCATAGAATATACATAGTAAATAAATAATAAATAGTTGTTCACATACACCTTTTAAATAAATAAAATACCTGTATTAAATATAATGATAAATAAAATTATAAAATTTGATATTGAACAAAATCCTAAATATAAAGTGCACCAATCAAATCAATAAATTACTCATATTAAATAAAAATAATAATAAAATACTAAAATTTACACTAAGACAAGTTTATTTCATAAATCGTAATTTTGTCAACTACTTACATAAAATATACATTGTAAATAAATAATAAATATTTTTGTTAACATGCACTATTTAAATAAATAAATAATAAATACTTGTTCACATACACCATTTAAATAAACAAAATACTTATATTAAATGTAATTATAAATAAAATCACAAAATTTCAATATGGAACAACATCCTAATATACACTACTTTACATGCACCACTGAAATTAATAAATTACTCGTACAAAATAAATACAATGTTCACAAAATATACTATTTTTCAAAATAAACTTGAAATTTTCAAAAAAATGAAAACACAAAATAAATATACAATATATACATTTTTTAAATTATAAAATTTATTTTGATTACTCATAGAATATACATAGTAAATAAATAATAAGTAGTTGTTCACATACACCATTTAAGTAAATAAAATACTTGTATTAAATATAAGGATAAATAAAATTATAAAATTCATATTGAATAAAATCCTAAATATAAAGTACACAAATCAAATCAATATACTACTCATATTAAATAAAAATAATAATAAAATGCTAAAATTACACTAAGACAAGTTTATTTCCTAAATCCTAATTTTATCAACTACTTATATTAAAATATACATTATAAATAAATAATAAATATTTTTCTTCACATGCACTATTTAAATAAATAAAATGATATAGATTATTTACGTACACCATTCAAATCAATAAATTACTCATACTAAATAAATAAAATACTCACGCAATATACTATTTTTTAGATATATTGAAACGTAACTAAAATACCATTTTTCAAAATAAACTTGAAATTTTCAAAAAATTAAAACACAAAATAGATATAAAATATATACATTTTTTAGATTATAAAATTTATTTTGATTACTCATAGAATATACATAGTAAATAAATAATAAATAGTTGTTCACATACACCATTTAAATAAATAAAATACCTATATTAAATGTAATTATAAATAAAATCACAAAATTTCAATATGGAAGGACATCCTAATATACACTACTTTACATGCCCCACTGAAATCAATAAATTACTCATATAAAATAAATACAATGTTCACAAAATATACTATTTTTCAAAATAAACTTCAAATTTTCAAAAAATGAAAACACAAAATAAATATAAAATATATACATTTTTTAAATTATAAAATTTATTTTTATTACTCATGGAATATACATAGTAAATAAATAATAAATATTTGTTCCCATACACCATTTAAATAAATAAAATACCTATATTAAATATAATGATAAATAAAATTTTAAAATTTGATATTGAACAAAATCCTAAATATAAAGTGCACTAATCAAATCAATAAATTACTCATATTAAATAAAAATAATAATAAAATGCTAAAATTACACTAAGACAAGTTTATTTCATAAATCGTAATTTTGTCAACTACTTATATAAAATATACAATGTAAATAAATAATATATATTTTTGTTAACATTCACTATTTTAATAAATAAACAATAAATACTTGTTCACATACACCATTTAAATAAAAAAATACTTATATTAAATGTAATTATATATAAAATCACAAAATTTCAATATGGAACAACATCCTAATATACACTACTTTACATGCACCATTGAAATCAATAAATTACTCATACAAAATAAATACAATGTTAACAAAATATACTATTTTTCAAAATAAACTTGAAATTTTCAAAAAATGAAAACACAAAATAAATATACAATATATACATTTTTTAATTATAAAATTTATTTTGATTACTCATACAATATACATAGTAAATAAATAATAAATAGTTGTTCACATACACCATTTAAATAAAATAAAATACCTATGTTCAATGTAATTATAAATAAAATCACAAAATTTCAATATGGAACAACATCCTAATATACACTACTTTACATGCACCACTGAAATCAATAAATTACTCATACAAAATAAATACAATGTTGACAAAATATACTATTTTTCAAAATAAACTTGAAATTTTCAAAAAATTAAAACACAAAATAAATATACAATATATACATTTTTTAAATTATAAAATTTATTTTGATTACTCATAGAATATACATAGTAAATAAATAATAAATAGTTGTTCACATACACCATTTAAATAAATAAAATACTTGTATTAAATATAAGGATAAATAAAATTATAAAATTTCATATTGAACAAAATCCTAAATATAAAGTACACAAATCAAATCAATATACTACTCATATTAAATAAAAATAATAATAAAATGCTAAAATTTACACTAAGACAAGTTTATTTCCTAAATCATAATTTTATCAACTACTTATATAAAATATACATTGTAAATAAATAATAATATTTTGGTTCACATGCACTATTTAAATAAATAAAATGATATAGACTACTTACGTACACCATTCAAATCAATAAATTACTCATAGTAAATAAATAAAACACTTATATAATATATTATTTTTTAGTTTTATTATAATGTAACTAAAATACTATTTTTCAAAATAAAATGATACAATGCAAGAAAATACACTTTGTAAATTGAAATTTTTTAAAAATTAAAACACAAATTAAAATATATAATATATATAATTTATAAATTATAAATTTTATTTTGACTACTCAAGGAATATACATAGTAAATAAATAATAAATAGTTGTTCACATACACTATTTAAATAAATAAAATACTTATATTAAATATAATGATAATTAAAATTATAAAATTTCATATTGAAGAAAATTCTAAAAATAAAGAAAACAAATCAAATCAATAAATTACTTATATTAAATAAAAGAATAATAAAATGCTAAAATATACACTAAGAGAAGTTTATTTCCTAAATCATAATTTATTCAACTACTTATATAAAATATATATTGTAAATAAATATAAATATTTTTGTTCACATGCACTATTTAAATAAATAAAATGATATAGACTACTTACGTACACTATTCAAATCAATAAATTACTCATACTAAATAACTAAACTACTCATAGAATATATTATTTTTTAGTTTTATTATAATGTAACTAAAATACTACGTTTGAAACTAAAATAATACAATGCAAGAAAATACAATTTGTAACTTGAAATTTTCATAAAATTAAAACACATTAAAATATACAATTTATACATTTTTTAAATTATAAATTTTATTCATTGAATACGCATAGTAAATAAAAGATAAATATTTGTTCACATACACCATTTAAATAAATAAAATAATTATATTAAATATAATGATAATTAAAATTATAAAATTCATATTGAAGAAAATCCTAAAAATAAAGTACACAAATCAAATCAATAAATTACTCATACTAAATAAAAGAATAATAAAATGCTAAAATATACACTAAGAGAAGTTTATTTTCTAAATCATAATTTTATCAACTACTTATATAAAATATACATTGTAAATAAATGATAAATATTTTTGTTCACATGCACTATTTAAATAAATAAAATGATATAGGCTACTTACGTACACTATTCAAATCAATAAATTACTCATACTAAATAACTAAAATACTCATAGAATATATTATTTTAGTTTTATTATAATGTAACTAAAATACTACGTTTGAAAATAAAATAATACAATGCAAGAAAATACAATTTGTAACTTGAAATTTTCATAAAATTAAAACACATTAAAATATACAACTTATACATTTTTTAAATTATAAATTTTATTCATTGAATATGCATAGTAAATAAAAGATAAAATTTTGTTTTCACATACACCATTTAAATAAATAAAATACTTATATTAAATATAATGATAATTAAAATTATAAAATTTCATATTGAAGAAAATCCTAAATATAAAGTAGACAAACCAAATCAATAAATTACTCATATTAAATAAAAGAATAATAAAATGCTAAAATATACACTAGAGAAGTTTATTTCCTAAATCATAATTTTATCAACTACTTATATAAAATATACATTATAAATAAATAATAAATATTTTGTTCACATGCACTATTTAAGTAAATAAAATGATATAGACTACTTACGTACACCATTTAAATCAATAAATTACTCATACTAAATAACTAAAATACTCATAAAATATATTATTTTTTAGTTTTATTATAATGTGACTGAAATACTATACATTCAAAGTAAAATAATACAATGCAGAAAAATACAATTTGTAACTTGAAACTTTCATAAAATTAAAACCATTAAAATATACAATTATATACATTTTTTAAATTATAAATTTTATTCATAGAAACTGCATTGTAAATAAAAGATAAATATTTGTTCACATACACCAATTAAATAAAAAATACTTATATTAAATATAATGATTAATAAAATTATAAAATTTCATATTGAACAAAATCCTAAATATAAAGTACACAAACCAAATCAATAAATTATTCATATTAAATAAAAAAATAATAAAATGCTAAAATATATGCTAAGAGAAGTTTATTTCCTAAATCATAATTTTATCAACTACTTATATAAAATATACATTGTAAATAAATAATAAATATTTTTCTTCACATGCACTATTTAAATAAATAAAATGATATAGACTACTTAGGTACACCATTGAAATCAATAAATTACTCATACTAAATAAATAAAATACTCATAGAATATTATTTTTTAGTTTTATTATAATGTAACTAAAATACTTTTTTCAAAATAAAATAATACAATGCAAGAAAATACACTTTGTAAATTGAAATTTGCATAAAATTAAAACACATTAAAATATACAATATATACATTTTTTAAATTATAAATTTTATTCATAGAATATTCATAGCAAATAAAAGATAAATACTTGTTCACATGCACCATTTAAATAAATAAAATACTTATATTAAATATAATGATAATTAAAATTATAAAATTTTATATTGAAGAAAATCCTAAAAATAAAGTAGACAAATCAAATCAATAAATTACTCATATTAAATAAAAGAATAATAAAATGCTAAAATATACACTAAGAGAAGTTTATTTCCTAAATCATAATTTTATCAACTACTTATATAAAATATACATTGTAAACAAATAATAAATATTTTTGTTCACATGCACTATTTAAATAAATAAAATGATATAGACTACTTAAGTACACTATTCAAATCAATAAATTACTCTTACTAAATAACTAAACTACTCATAGAATATATTATTTTTTAGTTTTATTATAATGTAACTAAAATACTACGTTTGAAAATAAAATAATACAATGCAAGAAAATACAATTTGTAACTTGAAATTTTCATAAAATTAAAACACATTAAAATATACAATTTATACATTTTTTAAATTATAAATTTTATTCATTGAATATGCATAGTAAATAAAAGATAAATATTTGTTCACATACACCATTTAAATAAATAAAATACTTATATTAAATATAATGATAATTAAAATTATAAAATTTCATATTGAAGAAAATCCTAAATATAAAGTAGACAAACCAAATCAATAAATTACTCATATTAAATAAAAGAATAACAAAATGCTAAAATATACACTAAGAGAAGTTTATTTCTTAAATCATAATTTTATCAACTACATATATAAAATATACATTGTAAATAAATAGTAAACATTTTTGTTCACATGCACTATTTAAATAAATAAAATGATATAGACTACTTATGTACACCATTCAAATCAATAAATTACTCATACTAAATAAATAAAATACTCATAAAATATACTATTTTTTAGTTATATTATAATGTAACTAAAATACTATTTTTCAAAATAAAACAATACAATGCAATAAAATACACTTTGTAACTTGAAATTTTCAAAAAATTAAAACACAATTTAAAATATATAATATATACATTTTTCAAATTATAAATTTTATTTTGACTGCACAAGGAATATACATAGTAAATAAATAATAAATACTTGTTCACATACACCATTTAAATAAACAAAATACTTATATTAAATGTAATTATAAATAAAATCACAAAATTTCAATATGGAACAACATCCTAAATATACACTACTTTACATGCACCATTGAAATCAATAAATTACTCATACAAAATAAATACAATGTTCACAAAATATACTATTTTTCAAAATAAACTTGAAATTTTCAAAAAATTAAAACACAAAATAAATATACAATACATACATTTTCTAAATTATAAAATTTATTTTGATTACTCATAGAATATACATAGTAAATAAATAACAAATAGTTGTTCACATACACCATTTAAATAAATAAAATACTTGTATTAAATATAATGATAAATAAAATTATAAAATTTCATATTGAACAAAATCCTAAATATAAAGTACACAACTCAAATTAATATGCTAGTCATATTAAATAAAAATAATAATAAAATGCTAAAATTTACACTAAGACAAGTTTATTTCCTATATCATAATTTTATCAACTGCTTATATAAAATATACATTGTAAATAAATAATAAATATTTTTCTTCACATGCACTATTTAAATAAATAAAATGATATAGACTACTTACGTACACCATTTAAATCAATAAATTACTCATAGTAAATAAATAAAATACTCATAGAATATATTATTTTTTAGTTTTATTATAATGTGACTAAAATACTGCTTTATAAATTGAAATTTTCAAAAAATTAAAACACAAATTAAAATATATAATATATTATATTTATAAATTATAAATTTTATTTTGACTTCTCAAGGAATATATATAGTAAATAAAAATAAATACTTGTTCACATACACCATTTAAATAAATAAAATACTTATATTAAATATAATTATAAATAAAATCAAAAAATTTCAATATTGAACCACATCCTAAATATACACTACTTTACATACACCATTCAAATCAATAAATTACCCATGCAAAATAAATAAAATACTCACAGAATATACTATTTTTTAGATATATTTTAATGTAACTAAAATACTATTTTTTTTTTCAAAATAAACTTGAAATTTTCAAAAAATTAAAATACAAAACAAAATATGAAACATATACATTTTTTAAATTATAAATTTTATTTTGATTAACATAATCATAAATTATGGGGAGCGTTCTTCCATGCTAAGACCTGTAGCCAAGGCCTTTTTTATTTTACATTTTGTGGCTCGGCAATTTTTTTTAGGGCATTCAAAGTTCTCACAGTGGTTGGAAGAAAAAATATTTTTTTATTTCTTTGTTGATCCTTGGAACTTCCCCACCACTTGAATTACTGATTTACCTCATCAAGGTCGCACTCCTAAACTCGACTCTGTCACACAATCCCTAGCCCGTCAATTAAACCAAAGCCCTTACCACGTAGGTTTACTAGCTGATTTTTGACCTCTCTTCTACCATTTTTGGCTAAGTCACAAACATGTTTCGCTTTCTCAACCTATAGGTACTAACTTTTTCAGATAAATCTTATATTTTAGCACCTAATAAATGTGTTAACTATCTTTTTCTATTTTCGATCAGCTGATAGAGTCTTGCATGCTTGTTGCTTATCATGCCTGAAAAGTTACTAGTGGGTCCAGCCACCTTGAAGGTCAAGCGCGAGTTCCTTTAATCAATACTCCCCCAGCTCAGCCCCCTTCTACTGCAGCCAAAGCCTTAGAAACAGCTTCTCAGCCTCGACCTTCTAACCTTTCTCCTCCTCCTCAGCCTGCTGCATCTCCTAGCTCATGCAGCCGAGGTCAATGCCCAGCACCAGCTAGGGGTGGTAGCTCTTCCTTGGCCCAACAACCTCGTCTGAATGCCCTTGCCTCCTTGAATGTAACTTTTTTTACCAGCAACTTGGTGTTTGAGACTAGGGACAGAAACCTTTATGCTGAGTAGCTCTAAGGGGTACCCAACTCCATAGACCAGCGCCTTCTTGGATCTATAGATTATGACACCCGGGTGGGTCACTTGGTAGATCTTTCCTCTAATGGCCAATTTGTGGTTCGAATTGCCTACCTTAGCGAAAGAAGAGCTCAGGCAAGAGAATGAGGACTTACATCAATAGCTGCAATACACTCAAGCTCACACGGGCAAACTAGAGGCTGATCTTGAGATTGCCAAAGGTAAGCATGCCTCCCTAGAGGAGAAAATGGCCGAAGTGGAGAGGGATAGAAATAGAATAGAGTAGCAGATGCTGAAAGCTATCGAGGAGGCCTCCATCTCTCGAGCTGAAGGTCATGCCGCAGGCCTCCTCATAGGTCAGGCCGAATAGGCTCAGGGGAAGAAACAATTCTTATAATCTCCTGAGTTCATGGATCACCTCACTTCAGGGGTTGTGGAATACTTGATTCACGGCTTCACTCATTGCCTAAGGCAGGTCAAAGAACTGGGCTATACTGGTCCAAAACCGGACCCAAGCCATGCTATTGAACAAGTTTCCCCTCTTCTTGGGAGACCAACTTTGGCTGTCGATGCCATAGGTCCTTCTGCATTCTAGGCTAGGACTATCCCAAAGGACGTTATTCCTGAGTCTATCTCCCCTCAACTTACTGATGACCCAGTTCTTCAAGATCATCCAGTCGAGCTGGCTATCAATGTCGAACATGACAGCACTAATGGGGAGATAGGAGACCTTAAAAATGAAGGTATTGTAATTGAGCCTTTAAATATTTTTGATTATGGTGTGGAATAGGTTGTAACAACTATATATATATATCTTCAAGTTTTTCAAGTGTCTTCTTGCTCTTGCTTTTGTCGTATATTAATTAACAATCGAGCTAAATTTTAATCAACCGCTTCACAGCTAGATCTCTACTCTGAAAAAATTAGGTCACGCAAGAAATGTAACTATCAAAGCTGTCATCGGTATGATCACTTATCACTTTGAAGCACCTGGTTCTGGTTCTGGTGGAAGTTCTTGCCCCCTCCCCCCCAAAAAAAAAAAAAAAAATCAAAATGTATTTCCTTTGAAATGGATTTTGATTTTATTTTTAACAAGGAATAATGTAATTGCAAATGAGTCATGCATGACTTAGCATATTTCAAACTTTTATATTAACTAGATGTTGAGTACCTATGATCTTTAATGGGGGTATGATTCTGCATTCGTCGCTCTAGAGCTTCTCATATCATTGTTATTTCATAGGGCTCGAGATCGATCTCCGCGAACCCTCCAAGTGACCTAAGGAAGCTGAGCTCAGCCAGTCTTACCTTACGATTTTTACATCATTCCCTGGGGAGGTTGGTTATTGTGAACCTTCTAAGAAACCTAAAGAACCGAGCTCAATTGGCATTACCTTAGAATTTTTACATTATTTTCCTAGAAGATCGGTCTCTGCGGACCCTGCAAGGAACCTAAGGAAATCAAGCTCAGTTGGGCTTATCTTAGGATCTTTACATTATTCTCTTATGATGTCGGTCTCTATAAACCCTCTAAAAAACCTAAGAAAATCAAGCTCAACTGGGTTTACCTTAGGATTTTTACATCATTTTCCTATGAGGTCGGTCTTTGCGAACATTCCAAGGGACCTAAGGAATTTGGGCTCAGTTGGGTTTATCTTAGGATTTTTCTTTTTCTACATTGGATTCAGACACATTGGCTTAAGATAATCGTTCTTTATTTATAAAGCTCTCAAAGATTACATATAATTTTTTTTCAAATGGCAAACTTTCCACGGCCTGGGTAACTTCCTTCCTTGTTCATCTTCTAACTCATAAGCTCCTCTGACTATTACTTTAATGACCTTATAGGGACCTTCCTCTAGCTTGCCGATTTGCTTAAAAGCATCAGCTCACTGTAGTACCAAGTCTCCTACCTAAAAATCTCTATTTCTAACCTTTCGAGCATATCCTACTCGAATTCTACTCTTCTATACTTCCATCCGCGCATATGCTAGTTCTTTCTTTTCATCAACCCAATCTAATACTTCTCTCATGAGTTCGTTGTTCCGCTCCTCATTAAAGTATTGGACTTGGTGAGTTTTCATTCCAATTTCAGCAAGTATAACAGCTTCTACTCCGTACACTAAGTTGAATGGAGTTTCACCTATTGTGGTTCTTGGAGTCATGCGATACGCCCATAAGACTAAATTTAACTCATCCACCCAACCTCCTCCTGCTTTGTCTAGTTTAGCTTTGATCCCTTGCAAAATTTTTTGGTTAGTTACCTCAACTAGCCCATTGGCTTGGGAATGGGCTATTGAAGTAAAGTGTTGGTTTCATTTCAGTGCACCAGCTCTGGACCTTATTTCCTTAGAACTGGGTACCATTATCTGATATCAGGTTGCGTGATACTCCATATTTGCATACTATATTCCCCTATAAAAACTTCATGACTTGTGACTCGGTAATCTTGGCTGCGGGCTCAACTTCTACCCATTTACTGAAGTAATCTACTGTCACTATAAAAAATTTCCTTTGTCATGATACCATAGGGAAAGGTTCAACAATATCAATTCCCCATTTAGATAATAAACAGGGCAAGCTCATTATTTTCAGCTCTTCTGCCGATTTATGTATCAGGGGAGCATTTTTCACAAGTTTTGACCAAATGTTCTGTATCTTCCCTTAGCGAAGACCAAAACTACCCAACTCTTGCTACCTTAGAAGCTAATACACGACCTCTACCATGGCTTCCACATTCTCTCTCATGAATCTCTCGTAGTACATAGGCTTCTTCATCTTGTAATAAACATCTCAAGTATGGTGTAGAAAAAGCTTGTTTATATAGTAAGCCGTCAATAATGCAATATCTAGTAGCTCATACCTGAAGTCAAGCTGTCTCTCTTTTATTTTAAGGTAGTTTTCGCTCTTGTAAATATTTCAATATACCTAACCTCTAATCCCTTTTTCCTTCCACCGAGGCCACTTCCTCTCCTATGCTGTGTTGATGGGTCATCAATAGTATAAACTTTCTACTTTTGCAATTAGTAGTAGAACTTGTAATTTTAGAAAGATAATCGGTCTTGGCATTTTTAGCTCGCGATATATGATTTAATTCAATCTTTGTGAATTGTTGTTTCAACTAAGCTACTTGCTCAACGTAATTTTTCATCATCTCCTCTTTGGCCATGAACTCTCCTCCCACCTGTTGCATGACCAATCTTGAGTAAGAATAAATAATTAAGTGTTTCACCCCGAGCTCAAGCGCCATCTTCAGCCACCTTACGAGTGCCTCATATTCTGCCTCATTATTTGATGTTTTGAACTGAAATGTGACTCAAACTCTTCCCATTCGGGACTAGTCAATATAATACCTGCACCACAACCAGATATGGTAGTTGAGCCATCCACATGTAATAACCATGTTTTAGGGCTCTCGTCACTTTGTACCATTTCTTGTACAAAACTGCTAAAGCCTGAGCTTTTATAGCTACTCTAGGTTGATACTCTATATCATATTCACTTATCTCTACGCCCACTTTACCATTCGACCTAATGCTTTGGATTTGCTCAGTATTTATCTCAATGGTGGGTTAGTTCGAACCACTATCTTTTGCAATCAGAAGTATGGCTTGAGTCGTCTGGCTATTGTTATAAGTGTCAGCCTTGCTTTCTCTATTTCTGAATATTTGTTTTCATCTTCTTGTAATAATTTACTCACATAATATATGGGTTTCTATTGGCTTTCTTCTTCTCTTATGAGAACTGAGCTAATTTCTAGTTTGCCTACGGATAGATAAACATACAATATTTCACCTTGTAGGGGCTTGGTAAGCAAAAGTAGCTCCGCCAAAAAGGCTTTCAACTAAACAAATGCTTTCTGGCACTCTGCAGTCTATTCAAACTTGTTAGCCTTTCTTAATACCTTAAGAAAGGGCAAGCTCCTCTTCGTCGACCTAGAGATAAAGCGACTTATGGTTGCTATCTTGCCCGTGAGCTGTTGAACTTTATTAATGCTATTTGGAGGAGCCATATTCTGTACCGCCTTTACTTTTTTTAGATTTATCTCTATACCTCTTTATGTGACCATATAGCCTAGGAACTTCCTGATCTGACCCCAAATGGATATTTAGAAGGGTTTAATTTCTTACCGTACCTCCTAAATACCCCAAATGGCTCTTCTAGATATAAGCTTCAACCCTCCTACTTTTCACCAGTGTCATCCACATACACTTCCATGTTTCATCCGAGCAGACCTCAAAATATTCGATCTACTAACCTTTGGCATGTGCTCGTGTATTTTTTAGTCCGAAAGGCATAACTACATAACAATAAGTGCCTGTGGAAGTGATGAAACTTACTTTCCTTTGGTTCTCTGGAGCCAAATGATTTGGTGGTATCCTTGTGATACATCCATCATACTTAATAGCTCATACCTCGAAGTGGAATCAACTAGTTGGTCTATTCGAGGTAAAGGGTAATGATCCTTAGGACAAGACTTATTTAGATCTCATAAGTCAATGCACATCCTCTGTTTTTCTTCTATTTTTAGTACCAAGACTGCATTCAACAACCATTTAGGGAATTGGATTTCCTTGATATGACCAGTTTCCATCAAATTTTCCACCTCTTTTTGGATAATCTTCTCTTTCTCTTAGCCAAAATGTCTCTTTTTCTATATTATTGGTTTGCAGGCTAACATTAAGGTGATACACTGCTAACCAGGATCAATCCACTCTAAATCATGCGTAGATTAGGCAAAAAACATCCACATTATCTCTCAATAACTGATCTATCTCACTTGCCAGCTCAGGATTGAGCTGTGTGCCCTTCCTTGTTATTTTTGATGGATCTTCGGGAACTAATTCTATGTTAATTAGCTTCTCATTCGGTTAAACATGCACCTACTCAGTGGACAGTCCTCCGGCCTCATCCATTTTCAAAACTTTCAGCGGGTGTCCCTCTTCTGGTTCTTTTTCTCTCTTGATTTTCTTTTGTTTAGCCTTTTTGACAAACTCCACATAGAATTTCCTGGCTAAGTGCTGATCTCCTTCGACCTCTCCTACTTACTTGTCCACTAGGAACTTCAATTTCATATGGTAAGTAGACATTACAGTTTGGAAGGTATTAAGAGAGAGCTTACCCAGAATAATATTATAAGCTGAAAAAGAATCTACAACCAAGAACTTAATCATTCTAGTCTTATGCTTGGGTTCAACCCCCAAGGATACAGGCAAAATGACTTGCCCCACTGGTTCGACCACCCCTCCTCCAAAGCCAAATAGAGTTGTCTCTACATATTACATTTTGTCTAAATTCATCTTTTTATATGCTTCATAGAATAGGACATCAACAAAACTTTATGTGTCAACTATTACCTTGGCTACATCAAAATTAGTGACAACTGTAGTGATAACCAAAGCATCATTATGAGGTGCTTGCAAGCCTCTTGCATCCTGGGGCCCGAACTGAACTGTAGAGCCACTATTAATCCTATTGATCTCTCCCATTGCATTCCTGGGGATAGGTCTCGATTAGAATCTCCATCCATAGGGCCATCTACTATCATCTTTATCAGGCTCCTTAGAGGTTGAGGGGGTTTCTCCTGGTGTCGTTGCTACTCTCCTTTCTTCAGTATCTATTTTTATCCATATATGTCGGGCATTCTTCTGCTCAGTCAACTCTTTTTCCTCTTCTTCCCTAACCCAATCATCAAGCCAACCTTTCCTTACTATTCTTTCTATCTCATCTCTCAAATGACGACAATCTTCTGTAGAATGTCCATATTCATTATGGAATACACAAAAAAGATTGGACTTAGGTTTTGTCGGGATTGATGAGTAATTGCTAGGCTATCTCAATCTTTTGTGCCTTGCAATCACCATCAAGATATACGTCCTAAGTGCTACAAGAGGAGTGAATTTTCTAGACTCTCCTGACATAGACACCAGCCCATGTCGTTCATTAGGTCTTAGTTTTTTTGACCAATCCCTCTACTTGCTTGGCTGGTTCCTTCCTATCTTTTCTTTATCACCAGTTTTCTCTTTCTTCATCCTCTAAGCTTCCTCTATATTAATGTACTTCTCAGCTTGAGCTAGTAGGTTGTCAAAACTCTTGGTTGATTTCTTAGCCAGTGACCTAAAGAATTCTCCATCCTGCAAGCCTTGACCCAGCGCATTAGAGAGCACCTCCTTAATGGTTGAAGGTACCTCCAAAGCAGCTGATGTAAATCTTTTTATATAGTTTCGTAGTGACTCATGGTCCTTTTGCTTCATGCTAAACAAATTGAGAGATGTCTTTTGATGTTTTCTAAAACTTGCAATCAGATACAAGAAAGGAAGAGTTGAATCCTTCAAAAAAATTGATTGAATTTGGAGGTAATTTACTGAACCATTCTTGAGCTGATTTGGACAAGGTAGTCAGGAACACCCTGTACTTTACCCTGCCGGAATACCTATGTAAAAGAGCTGAATTTTTGAACTGACACAGATGCTCCCACGGATCTATAGTACCATTATATTCATAATTCAATGACGTGAAATTAACAGGTAAGTCATCCATCATTACTTTTTTCGTGAAAGGAATTCTCCTCCTTGGGACCAAACTCCTTCTAACCATCTTTATTTTCATTTTCATTTTCTTAAGCTCATTGTGTAGATCCTCCAATTTCTCAGACATATCGAGAAGGATCACCAGCATCTTGCTCCGGCATTCCCCAATATGACTCTCCTCAGGTTTTTCATGGTGAGGGGTGTATTTTTGGTACCTCCTATGGCAATGGATTGGCCTCCCTTCTCTATAAAGTTATGTCCACGACAATGGTGATTAAACAAGTCAACTGCTCCATGGTGAGTTGGCCAATACCCCTAACTCCAAATTCTGGAGCCAAATTCACTCGTGGAGCTTTTGCCACCTAGAATGGAGATACTCTAGGCTATCATTTTCACCCACATCTTGCATTTCTGGGCCATAACTATGCTGATGATTTACGATGGGGCTCAGACGCATCTTCATCTTGGACTCATTTTTCGATCATCTCACACCTTAGCTCACAAACTTTCCCACAGGCGGCGCTAATTTGTAGCGCATCAAATGTAGTAGGTGTGATACCTGAACCTCTCACAACTCACTTGTCCAATGTGATTCATGCATTACATGCTACTTATATACTAATTTGTATTAACATTTACACGATATCTTATATAGCATTCTTAATCGTTAGACCTCTAATGCTATCACATGATATACGTAGTTGAGATCTTATAACCTAATTAAAAAATTCTATATTTAAATAAGAAAAAAGAATAGATTAGTCGATATATTGGATATTAATAGGTCATATGTTATAATTTTGAAAGTGTTAAAGGTGTTACTAGTAAGTTTATATGATTCGATTTAATTAGATCGAGATGTTTTAAAAGTATACATCCATAGATTAACATACTTAGGATATTGGACATGATATAATGTGATTTAAGTGTCATAATACAAGGTCCATGTGTGCATATAATTTTAGAAATACAAACTAGATAATCATTTAAGAATCGAATGTCAATTGGTAATGAACGGACATAGGAATTATCTATGGGAATGGATGATGACCTATTGGGTTGTGATGTGGGCATATTTTAATTTTTACATTCGTTATTATTATATAAATTGCTGATTATATATAAAGGGCTACAAGATGCAAAATGTCCTTACTTCTTTCGAAAGTAAATGCTATTATTTTTATTTTTAAATCTCTAGTATTATAACTTTGGGATGTCGTTTTCTATATAACTTTTGAAATTTGATAGTAAATCAGTCTGAGAATAGCGTGACTGTGATGGGTGTTATGTTTTTATATAAATGGTGATTTTTCTATATAAAGGGTTATATGTGTGAAAATATTATTTCTCAAAGTGTTACATTTGACAAAAGTAAATATATATATACACACATGCACACACATGTGCTACATTGTCAAAATTATTACTATACTAATATCTATATCTAGTGTTGAGGGGTGTTACAGTAGGTGTATCCTAAATGATGATCCATTGCTTTTTCTCGCTCTTCTACATGTTGGGGAACCTGCAAAACAGACGCTGGGTTGCCCGATGTAAGATCTTCGACGCTCAAGTCAGTTGGGCACTTTGAGAAGAAAGTGAAAGTATGCAGAGAATATGTGTATCAGATATAAAGAATGTAACCCACTTTCTAAATTAAATCATCTTACTTATAGATGTCGAAGTAGGGGTAGAATAGAGATTTTAGACATTAATTTGTTATAACTACCTTTTGTACACGTCATAATCTCCCTTGATTTACCCTAAATAAGATTCCCTGTCACTTTCCCATAATAACCATTTCATTCCATCATTCTGCGTGATTTGGCTTGACTTGAAAGGCGTGAGTCCCTCCAAGAGGTATGATCTACCCTGTCATGATGGTAGGTTATGAAAAATGTAGCTTATGCAACACATGTAGTAGGTCATGCAATATGTAGCTCATGCAACACATATAGTAGGTCATGCAATGTAGTAGGTCATGCATGTAGTAGGTCACGAATGTAGTAGGTCACGTATGCTCATACCACACATATGGTAGGTCATGCATATTCCCAGCTTATATATCGAGTTAGCAGTTGGCTAGTTACCTATGCTTATTCAAGATGAGATGTTATTAACCTAATTTTACTCTTTCCCTAGTCACTAGTTCGAGTCATATGGGTCAGTCCTAAGTTACTCCACATTAGAGATGAAATAATATCAGAACCTAGTCAAATTAAAAAATCTATTTGTGATTATTTCACAAATATCCTTTTGAATGGAGTGTGCTATTCTAGAATTATTGATGGCGTGATTCTTGCTTGATTAATGAGGAGCAACAAGGTGATCTTATACGTCTCTCTTCAATTGAGGAAGTAAAGGAAGTTGTTTTCTCAATTAATAGGAGCAATACGTAGGCCCCGATGGTTTCTTGTAAGTTTTTTATCAAAAATTTTGGGATGTGATTGCTAATGATGTGTTGGACGTCGTCTGATAAGTGCATATTTTTATATTTATTTGTATCAATTCTTCTATGTCTTTTTTGCTTTGTTCTTATTAATAATAGATTTTTATTAATGTTTTGTGTATGATAGGAGTTTGAGAATGAAAGGATCAAAAATGAGCCAAAACGAAGTTGAAAGAAGCATTCTTAGGCTAAATTGACACAGTTCCACTATGGCAGTGTCTGTATTTTGGGCATAAATGTCTGATCCAAGGCTCTGTTGACCTAGTTCTTAGCTTATTGGAAATATAAAAGATATATCTACAACTTTCATATTGACAACTTATCCCAATTCAATTTATTTCAAAGAGTAAAATTCAATTAAAGAGTCAGACATGCACTGAAACTTCCAGATATGGCAGTCTTGGTATTTCGCATAACTCTCTCCACAAATGTGATATTGATCTGATTCAAGTGGCTATAAAAATATAACAGATAGGGATACAATTGTTATGAAGACATAAAAAACTAATTTAGTTTATAAAGAGGTTAAACATCAGTTGAAAGAGGCTAAACCATATCAGAAACTGAACTAAAGGAATAAAAACAGCAACAACGGCGCCTAGGCGCCAAAATAGGGCATCTAAGCGCCAAATAGAACAGAGAGCATGACACCTAAGTGCCAAAAAAAACAGAGAGCATGGCACCTAAGTGCCAAAACAGGGCGCCTAGGCGCCGAAAACAGAGAAAATGGCGCCTAAGCACCAAAACAGGGTGCCATCCATGTGACAAAAGTGATGTTTTTATTTGGAGTGGTGATAAGTGGCGATCCTTTACACCTTTTGGTACATGTTTGTAATATATATATACTAGATACATATATCAAATCACACACATTACATACTTTACAACACTTATTCCTCACTTTACACAAAATACACAACACATCTTACATATTTTACACCAAATCACATCACCATCTCACACTTTATAAAAGGGGGCACTATCATCTCAACAAAAACATCAATTTTTAGATGTCACAACCTCTCAATAATATGTATAAAATATATATATAAACAACCTGTATAATATAATTTGTGCATGTATGCATTTGTATAACTTTTTTTTTTTCTGCTTAGTTCAACAAAACATTGATAAAAGTAAAGTGCTTTCATATCCTGTCACACTATATATATATATATATATGTAGTTATTAAATATTAACCAAGTCTATCAAAATCATCACAAACGCAAACTCACTATCACAAAGGAGTTTTGAAAGTGATATACAGGATAAAGTCACTAATATAATACAATAATTGTAAAATAAAAAACACAACCCATAAAATAGCCCAACAGGTCGTCATCCAAGTACATTGATCTTTGAAAGCCTATAGAAGCTCCACTACCAGCCAGTAAACCAGAGGTCTCAAGTCTCACCATGATCACCTACAATTCATGAACTACATAAGCCAACGCTCAATAAGTAAAAATCATGCATGACAAGAGTATGATATAAAATCTCATGCAACTTAACTATAAGATATGATGCTATAAATGTATCAAATTAAGTACTCATAAATCTAAGAGTTTTTATAAAAATCACTTCATTTATTGGGCCCTTAGCCCACCTACTATGCACCGGATAGAACTCTGAATAACATCAATAATCACATGGCCATAAACAAATTGACTCAATTCAAGGGCCATCTCCTAGGATCACCAGAGGTCTACCCCCTGTCTTCCCCTGTAATTCTCCAGAAGTTTTTCTACTGGCGGAGTCAATAAGGGTACAGTCAAGTGGTTCACCCTCTCGTGACCACCAGAGGCACACCCCCTGTCAACCCCTGTGATCCTCCGAGAAGTAACACTCACGGCACCCCAAAATATCATATAAGCATGCCTTGCATGCCTCGGTACACTAGTAGTGGCCAACCAAAATATTTTCTTTCTGAAAACCATGTCTCAAATCATATCGTGCATGCAAGAACCT